>JAGDQP010014396.1:0-45313 GCA_022664845.1 Lepisma saccharinum | reverse complement strand
ATCACTTCTCTGACAGAAATATGATATGCCAAATGTCGTAAAATCTTTGTTAATATTTTTACCTATAGAATGGTGTACTTTTAAGCATAGCAAAAAATTTGATGATAGATAAGTAATGCTTTTATCCAGAAAATTATTATCACTGACTCTGTGCAGTCATATCTTTAACAACGAATCATGGAGACTCGGTCTGCTCTGTAGTGTCAGGCACCTTGCTACTGAAAACGCGAGTCTAAACAAACTCTGAGCTCTCAGTTGGAAATTATTGCAATATATGGGCAACCTTCAGAACTATACTCCAGATATCAAAAACTTAAGCGTCAACTTGATCACATTTCTGAATTTGTGGATTTTTACAGAATTATCAAACCTTACCGACTGTCAAGAATATTGAAGCATTATACAATAAGCTGGAGGAAACCATTGGTGTTAAAGAATTGGGTGCATATTCATGGTAAAAGCTTAATTTCACAATCTCAACTAGAGCTATTGTGTAGTCTGCTCTCCTTTTTGCATATATTTTATATTGTCTAAAGCAAAGTTTCCCAAATGGCCATGGAACACTTTTCGTTTCAGGAAATCACAACACTTTTAGCGAGAGTCAACAATCATTACACTTCTGTGGAAGCTTAAAATAAATGTCCAATATAAAAAAAGTCTTAAGAATTAATGAATCTAAATATGGCGCATAATACCGTAATATATCGTGACTCATGCCTTCTTAATTTTTGTTTTACCTCCGGTTTGTGAATAGCGACTTGTCTGAATTTGCATCGGATTTGTTTCTTTAATATCGAAGGGTAGCTAATCCTAAGGCCAAAATTAACTACTATGTTGTAATGCCACCAAGACCGCTACGGAACATTCGTACTCCTCGGGGAACACTGTTTGAGAAACACCAGTATAAAGAAATATACATGGAAAGACTGCTTATGCTCGGTTGTTTTGGTGGTTTGATCACATATTCCACGTCGTTACCCTCGAATGATACATTACTCTATCATCAAAGGACGGAAACAGTTACAGTACATGCGTTAACTAGAAGCTCCTACAACATGGCATCGACGCTGGCGTCTCACCTCTTCCTCTTCCGAGAGTTCAAAGCGCTGTAACGTACAAAGAAAACGCTCATAGTAGAACTACCTTGCAGGTTTCGACTAGTCAAAGATGAACAGGTGTACAAATCTTAAACAAATATATCGTCTTTGTACCGAAGCTCTTACCCAGTTGGCATAGAAATGCTTTAGTTCTTTTCCCTATCTCCTTCCCCAGGAAATATGTTTTGGTAAGGAACGTCTTCCCGAAGATTTGTGACAGATTTGGGCCGTAGACCATCAGTGTACAAGTAATTAATATACAAAAAATGGGTAAATAAATAACTATAGATATAAATAATATACAAGCTTGATAAAAGAACACCCAGGTACTTGAGTGATAAATATGATAACTAGAAACCAAGTATTAATAGCTATAGCACGAAGTCATAACTTGTTTTCACATTCTCGAAGGAAATTCTAATATTTAAACGAAAAAAATCGATAAGATTTCTCAGTTTTTTATCTTCATACAGGACTGGTTTTCACATTAGCTATGTCTTATTCTTATTTCTAGCTATGTTGAATTTGGCCACATTGGTTATTATTCTCGCATTAGTTTAAAATTTGAATCTCTCCTTTGGAGCATGTTTTATTTTTTTCAATATTTCTCTTATCTAAGCTTAAATTTATAGTAAATTGTCCTTGTTCTAATTTCAAACAAAATCATGTTACATTCTTAATTTGAAATTTCACATTTTTTTTTGATTTAGTTGAAAATACGTGTGTTGTTCTTGTTTTTGTAACCATCACGAAAATATCTTGACTTGTCAAAATAATGATATTCACTGATATTGTTTTGGAATAATATCCTAAATACTGAATATCATTAAACGCAATTGAAGACTATAGGGAAAGAAGGGGGTATATATGAGCATCAAAGGTGATTTCTTGTAAAATGCATTTTAAAGTCAACTCCCCATTTTATTCCTGTATATTTCATATTCTTAAAACGGCTAACCCTGGGTGATTATTTGCGTTTTAGCATTGAACGTTTCTGAGATGTTAGCTGTCGTTATGTAGTATCTGTTATGAGTGCAAACTCTTTTTTAAATGCGCATTCCCCCGTCTGTCGCTGCACTCTTCAGTTGTGATGAAAAATGATTTGAAGTATAAAACTGATACTTGGCATCAAGGATAAATCTTCCAGCAAAATATGTGCTACCATCTGTCAATGCAAAAGTCATGAAATACTTAAATATTCATAGATCATCGGCTTCAAAGTACATAATCATAGATTTGCTTTTATAAAATTATATTACTATAGAAGGAAAAACTTTATTGAAAATAAAATCCTTCCATCATCTGGAATTATTTCCTCCAAAATGTAAGCCAAAAACTTATATTATATAAAAACTCAAAGCGCATTTGTTTGTAGCAAATTGCAATTAAAAGCTATGTAGTCAAATGATCTCACACTTATTAGAAACGCTGGTAGTCGAAATTGCCTCGTTGAAACCCATTTTCAGTTAATAATAGCTCGATTGAACATTTGAACTTATTTCTCCTGGGAAGTGGGAATTTCCCCAATTTGTTTTCTTTCAACGGACCATTTTTATAATACAATATCATAACAAATGCCCAGGTTTACATGACTTTTGACATTTAAAACTTTAATGGAAATATTAATAATTCGTTCTCAAATGTATGAATGTTTGATCCTTCAACTTTCTATCTCAAATAGATTTCTTGTCATTGTTTATATTACCGGTTGGTTTTAACAGTTTTCATAAAGCTATTGTTCATCGTATCGTGGAACAGTAGCTTTCTCAGTGGATGGAATGAGCATAGGGAATGAAACAGTTGTAACATAAAAATCCATAAAATTACCATGAAAGAAACTTTTTGTGATATGATGTACTTTTCGTGAGAGGGGGAGAAAAGGGTTATTATAAAAGAATCCATTGTATCACTAAATTAGAATTTAAATATATTGTTCATAATTCTGCGAATTTCACTGAAGATAAACAAAAATCTTTTATTGAACGATAAAATAATTTGCAGTAAATGTCGATTATTTGCGAAGAGAAAGTGCTTTGTTCTGCAATATTTCGATTGCTCTTTCAGTCTTATCTGACGTAGGAAAGGGAACAACATAATCATTCAAACAAAAATATAAAGTAAGTTGTTTTCTTCCTACATTTACATTCGTCTATTGTGGTGATATTTTTATTTTATTTTTTTAAACAGCAAACAATGGTAAATGAAATGTGTAGAAGCTTCCTCTCTAAGGAATTGTACCTCTATATTCACAAGTGTAGGAAGTGCAGTAAGTTGTCATAAAAATCCTTCCTTGCGCTAGTAAAATTATTAAGTAGTCTTATATATTTCAACGAGATAAATTCATTGGTATTAATTATAATGAATATGTTTTTGGATTGGGAACATCTACCGATTAGTCGATCCACGGTTTGGGATTATCACGGCGTGAAGTCGTGCAGTGTCTAATTTCTCAAGGTATACCGAACATCCTCGGTGTTCAACTTGTCTCATGCCCGCTACAGCAGTATCAGCATCTGCGGCGTCAGTGATTTTCGCTATCTGCAGACAGACATAGGAATCTAATATTTGTTTCTGTTTTAGTCTGATTCTTGTCGCAAGTAAAGAAATGTCTAATTATAATAATTTGAAATATTTATTAATTTCATAGATTTTCCTTGAATGAAAGTGAACTGAATGGGCTGATTTCAATCAATATTCTGCTTGAACTGAAAATAAAATAGGAAAAGAGTAATTCTTCGAATTCTGTATAAATGCTAGAAGCAAATAAAATAGCGTTGCTGTGATAGCAACATTTCTATTAATACTGAAAACGTATTGGAATTACAGATAAAGAATTAAGTAATATGATCTTGGAAACTACAATCTTGTCGAGTTGTCATTTCGTATAAGCTGCGTAATTCTAAATTATTATAAATGCAATCGAAGAAATGTCAATTAATACTTATAGTTAAGAGCACCTTTGTTATGGCTAAGCCTAGTTTGAAATATGCTACCCATTGCTTATATTTTATATATAAAGATAATTATGAATCTTGCTGAAATATGTGTTGGTTTGTTATAGTATGCGCCTTTCGTAAGCAAGGTGCCCCCCTTACATAGATAATAAATTTGTTTTGCTATTTGTAACATTTACTAACCTAACGTTACCTGAAATCAGTAATGTACATATCACTTGTAAACAGAGAATCCATTTCGAATATATTCTGATCATTCAAGTGACTGCAAGATACAAGCATTACTCAATCATAGGTTTGACCTATTATTTTCAATGAGGTAGTAGATCATGGAGGTCTGGGATAGCTGAAACATTTTCCCTAAGTAAGTAAATAGTAATCGCTTCTTCGGTTTACGCCGTTTTAGTGTACGAAGGTGTTCATAAAATCTCTACAATTTTAGAAGGAAAGACTTGAAATATAAAAGCGTTTTGTTGTTTGATATTTCCATGAGAGCGTAAAACAAAGATATTAATCATCAGATCTTGAAATTTTATTAAAAAGTTTTCATCTTTTCAACTACTTGAAAATGGTATTGTAGCTTAGTGAAGCATTATTTTTGTAACAGATGTACGGGCAATTGACGAGGTTGAAGATGTCTCCGAGCAAGGAAAACAAGAGAGAACGCGGGTGGCTTAAATATCATGGGAAAAGGGACCGATGCTATCATAGAACGTTTCATGTAGTTACCAAACCATGTACGTAAACTTGAAGTTATTTAACGTAGACAATATAAGACTATTCGAGTCCCATTTACGGTTTAATACTGCAATTCCAGTGAAAATAATGGACAACTTAGTCGTCCTCATTTTAACTTATTTTGGTTTGTAGTCTGTTTTCTCACCACATAATCCAGCCCTTAAAATCACTCTCAAAAGAAAAAAAATCTCCAAGTGGACACTAATCTCTTCCAAGAGTCATTTAAAATTCTTCTTACTGCAGGAATAGAGACGATTCTTGTTGTCCCCAAACGCTACAATTTGGTATCATATAAAACCCTAGATGGATAAAAACGTTTGGAAGAATGAAATATGAGAACCATATTTTTTTTGAAATTAAAGTAAAAACATATCGGATTACTTATTTATTAATATATTTAACATTTTTCAGATACAGACCGATTATGACTATTTTACACTGGATGTATCATATATTAACAGCAATAATAAGAGGTATTTTGTCAGGTATTTGCCCTAGGTGTATTGAAGGTATCATCTCAGTATTTGTTTGTGACCGAGTGAAACTAGGGAAAATATCACTCAGCATGAGGTCCAACACTATTCCACCCAATTTACAAGACGAGAAAGTTTATAAAGAATATCAACGCAAATTTACTTTAGGACGCCGTAGATACTGTCAATGTTATCAGATGGTGTTAAATTTTAATATAATTTCATATCAGTTTTGTTGGTGGGTTCTTTTCCCATGTTATGAGCCGTAATTTGAGGTGTGTGTGGGCGGAACTTGATAATTGTCTTTCAAATTCTCAATATTGAAATCATCATGATCCTGGAGAACGGTTGAACCTTCTGTGAGCTAGTAATTTCTGAAACTCTTCAATTAATAGTAATAAAACGTACGTTGACAACCCACAACGTAATTTCGATTTTGGAAAAGCTCGATAGCCCACAATTGCAAAATGGTGTCACCCCTGAAAACATCGTTCGATGTTGTAAGAACGCAGTCCATTGAAGCACAATTACTCAAACTTCAGGAACAGAAAGTCGAGATAATGATGAAAGTGATCATGACCCCTCATGTGTGCCGTGTAGCGACCCATTTTCGGTTGGTCGCAACATATCTTACACTTCCCCATTTTTGTGTGTGTATTCTTTTTATTTTTTGTTCGTGCTTTGTCGGCAATATTTTTTCGTCTTCGGCTTCTTCAAAATTTGTCCAGATTACAATGAAGATTACCTATTCATTTATTATCTTTCATTATTGTGTTTGTGGGATTTTATCTTTATTGCTTCTTCATTTTATTACTTAATATTTCTTTGCATATTTTATTGCCTTATTTCCTCAACAAAGTTTCTTTCGTTTAAAATCTTCAGAAACAAACAAAAAGATCTTATTGTTGTTTTATTACGTTAAGAATCCAATTGGCTAAACCACACCTCATTTCGCTCCGGGTCGTCTGGTTTGATCCTTTTCTCTGATTGGCTGAGGCCAGTCAGTAGTGGAAAACATGGCTATCGACGCAGTAAAGCTAAGTTAAATCAGGCTGCCTACATAATTTATATTTAAAGTATTTATAACGCAGAACAATATTTAAACGTTTACTAACATAAAATAGCAGCCCCTTCTGAAGTAAAATATATAAATTTCGGGAAGTAGTATTCGTCAAATTCTTCATGAGAAGCTGAGAATTGAATTTCTGCTACTGGCGTCCTGCACCGTCCATTATGGACGCCCCCGGAAGTTTGCAACGGAAAATATTACTGTGTTTCAGAAGTGTGTGAGGTGATTTCTATTATATATGTGGTGTGCAAGAATAATAATAATAAATTTATAATTTGTGATGCTAAGCTCCTTTCTTCTGTGTGTGAAAGTGTTTAGTGAAATTTTCAGTATGTAAGAAGTAAGTGTGAAGTGGTCATGCCCGCTTACTTTGGTAGCTCCGGGGTCGGTTTTCTATCAGGTAATGTATGATTAATGTCTTAAAATTTCTCTTTCTCTCCCAGAAACCCAAGTCTGTTTCACCTACGTTCAGATAGCTAAATTTCAGCACGTTAGATTTTGGTTCATATATGTTGAATATTTTACCTTACACTATGGTTTATGCTACCTTTCAGAATGCATGTTATTTTCCCATTCAGCATTTTGGTTTGCTCTTTTCGAAACTAATATGTTTAAAATTGCACGAAATTTCTACAGCATGTCCGTTTTGTCAAATGTAAGATTTTAACGTTTCTCTATGTTTTATTTCGGAAACCAGAAAAGTCCAATCTTCTTCGTTGCGTTAGCAGCCGAAGCCATTTTTGTTCATAGACATTCGTGTTGTAAATTAATACCTAACCCAACCATAGTACAGGTTGTGTGAAGTTTAAAAAATGGAAGTTACATACGAAATGTTTTAGCAACGTTTTGAAAATCTCGAACTAAATTGCTGCCCAGTAGCTACATTGTTAATAAAAATATTTTCATAGAAAGAAATGCTACTCTTCAGTAATTGTGGAAAGTTTGAATTAACTGGGCTAAAGTACAGAATGTCTACGACGTTTTGGAATGTAAAAGTAACATAATCTTTTGAGAAATAAGTTTGTACAATCTTATCTCAGCTCTTAGGCAGAGCTTTTCTGTAAATAATTAATTTACCTTTTTGTCATGTGAAATTAACAGCACCTTTAATGCTCATTTTGATGCTCAAGAGATTCTCTTCGGAAACTTTTTATTTTGTTTCAAGAAAATACAGCAATCAGTCTTTTTGCCTTTCGTTTGTCATTTTTAAGTAAAAATAAATTACATTTTTACCAGATATTTCGTGTGTCAAGGGTTTCATTATGATGTAGGTAGATTACCATCACTGTGGTATTGCTGGAAAAGTTCTCAACCTTTCGCTATTTCAGTCCGCGAAGTGTTGATTTATGTATATGTGAGAAGGTAATTACAGATTAAGTTAAAGCTTGATATTTGATCCAATGCTTCAGGTATCTTTAGGGAATAGTCGAATTAGTTCAGTTCATCCAAATTCGTGTTAAATGTTAACAAGTGCGCGGCTGCATTGAGCCTTGTACTATTTTAGGGGTCTAGTTGCGTTAGGTCACTAAAATGGCGTTTTGTGTTTAGCTTTCCTGCGGGATGTTCTCGCCTGCGGTCCCCCCCCCCTTTGTTTTTTCCTGTGTGTCTTCTCTTTTTTGCAAACTTTTTCTGTGTTTTGGCACTTCTTTCGGGTTTCTTACATGCATGCTTTGTGATCTAGACTAGTGAATGTTCTGTCTTCGATGTGGCTGAAGCAGAGTGCTGATGGGTAGGTACCCTCCCTGCCTTCAGGTCGAATAGCTGTTTTCTTTCGTTATGTGCCCTTTCCTGTGGCGCAATGACGGCTTGTCTCCAGGGTAGGTTTGACCACGTAAGCCCACTTTTCGCAACAGGGCGCCCCGAGACCCTGGTTTGCTGATGAGTCTACCTACTTTCGTTTGTTGGAGCAGCTCCTGTGGGACATTGCAGCCGGAAACTTTAAAACATTTGCATTAATATCCTGACAGTGAGGTAAGTAAAGTGTGCGGTATATCAACGTTTTTCTATTTAAATATAAAACTGTGTTGTTGTAGTGAAAGTGTGATTAAAAAGTAACACTAAGTAATTAATTAGCATTGTTCTTTGTTCTCTTAAGTTGTTCGGAATCAATATTAAATAATAGGGGCTATATTTAGTAGGTTCGTGTTGTTTATCAAGTGTTTCCATTTGTATATATATATATTAAATTTCCAGTTTATTAAATGAATGTAGACTTATATAACCACCACCATATCTGTCAATCTACTTGTTCTTCGTAGTATCATTGAACATTAAAAAAGAAAGCATGTGGGTCCAGTTCAGAATGAGGGATTGACATTATAGCAAAGGCACGTCAGAAGAGACCATTACAAGTGTGTCACGTGAAGAAAGCAAGTTCTTAAAAGTTCAACCTCTTGGTGAATGTATTCAGGAAAAGTTGTCAATAGAAGAGGTCAAAATGCTTGATTTCGAGATATTTTGAAGTTTCTATTTTCTAAAGCATCTCCCATGAAGACAAGAATCTGCACTGCCTTGAATATTTTGTTTACCATCAGTCTCTCTCCAAATGGAAGACCATAACAAACTTGAAAAACATGAATGTCTCAAAAGTATAACGGTTTACGCAATATAGACATTTGAAAAGTGAAGCAAATCACATCGCTTTTCAATATACCTAACATTAATATCCAGGGCTTTTATGAGAGAGTACTTCAGCATAAAACCAGAAGAAGGAGAAGTGATCGATCAACCCTTCACGATGGTTCAGAATAAACGTGCATGTGTTCGCTATTGTAATTTATTTGGTATGTTTTATACTAGTACGCACGTGCTAGTTTTGTGTTTATTATGGTGTCACGTATGTTGTTAGATGAGGAGTATTAGCAGGCATGTAATGCTAAATTTTTAGGTGAGTAAACGCATCGCTTACTATTCCATATACTTGCGTATTTCATAAATTTTAGATGGGTATATGGTGATGCCTAAAAAATTAACGTGAGTATACGCTGTATACCTGCGTATACCCTCCATTACACCTGTGGGTATTAGTGTAAAAGATAGAGAATACGATTTGAAAAATTACTTTATTAATACGTAACCTATTAGTGTTCAACTTAGTTTGCAAAGTTAGTTTGTCTTCGTTATGCTTTTGATTTTCCTAATACTTTTGTGTTCAAGAAAAATATATAAAAAATATGTTCATATTTTTATCATTGTCAAATGTAATTACAAATGCAGCTACTTGTATCTCACAAAACTATTTTCATTCATTTAAAAATGTTTGCTTACTTACTTCACCAAGAGGGAAAGCAATAACCAACATTAATACAAACAAAAAAGGGGAACTGGTGTGAATATCTTACATGATCTCATATTTTTTGGGGGGGTTCAATAGTGAGTAATCTATGTTGTTTTAAGATGTATTACTGTCCATAGGAAGAACATTTAGATTTTAAGGACAAGGTATTACATTAAACCTCATTTTCTCGAAATATTGGTTTTGAGGGTTACTCAGTTTTTCCCCACACTCCCTATTTATATTGTCACATAAAAACTGATTTCTACAAACCAAATTATCTAGGTTTAATATTCAGTTCCCCAGTAGCACAAAAACGTGTCTTGAACGTTGATTTTCCGTTTATTCTGTTGATTAACCGTTATCGGTTGAAAAAAGTATGTTTAATTTTAAATCATATTTCAACAAAGACTTGATATTGTTGAAAATATGTTAGTTCAGCGTGGATTCAGATGTTCAAACTGTTAAAGAAGGAAAAATACACGTAACAAAGAAAGAAGGAAAATATGCTTTATTCTTATTCTTTCTTACATGATGGTGAAACGACCCGTCTAGATTTGTGGCGGCTGCATTCTAGACTGCCTGTTACTACAGATACAGTAAAAGAGAGCGTGAATCTCTAGATGGATCCGTGGATGAAGGGATAAGGCGACGAGCTACCAACGACGAGTGCGGAACTTTCCAGCTTCGAATCCGACAGCAACGGTTGGATAATTTACTGTTGGAAAATTAATTCTGTATATCATGATGAAAACAACGGACAAAATGCAACCAATTCGAATAGATAGCAACCTTGCTCTGTTTTGGCCAACTGAACCCGTTTCTTCATCGTCTGTTTCTTGATTTCAACTTATTTCTTATCCATTATGCAACGTCTAATTAACCATTGATCAGGCGGACATTTCGGTACCTTTACAATGTTAAAATAACGTTTCGGTAGTAACGTTTAATCCACTTATTTTCAACGTATGTGTGATACTGGTGTTTCTCGACACAAGAGTATATACAATTGTAAACTTAATTCATAGATTGAAAAACACCGCTCGGAGCAGTGCACTTATTGCTTGAAAACATTATGGACAACCCAAAACACGTTTGTGGAGGAAAGAAAGGAAAAGAGGCATGCAAACACCATTACAACCACAAACATACACCGATAGATTCACTATCAAGGCTGATCAAGATATATCCAAGACGAACGAGATATTCTTCCCTGAACTGACTAGAAAAGGATTGCTGAAGAAAAACAAAAGGAAAAACTAGATAAACATATACGTTCAACGGGAATAACAAAGTAACTATAGGACACATAAACTCTCTGTTCTGTGTATCAGCATTTTTACAGCACACGGCGCAAGTGTCGGGTTGGCGCTTTACCTAAAAGCTATACCACACTCTGTTCTTACAGAGATTAACCAGGAGGAAATAATTGAAGATCGATAAAGAGCAAACAGTAACAATTACGTACCGAGAGAAAAATTCTCAATCTCGGAGGCAGGTCTTACCTATAACCTAAGTCTCTAAATGTATAAACCCCAAACAATGAAATGTACCAACCATCTATTCTTCACTGCGGGTGAAAACTCATAAATCATCTTCCGTTACTTGCCCAACTTAATTCCACCCAACACGATAAATGATCCTGTGTTCACGGAGAGTGTTACTCAACACACATGAAAGAACAAGTTAGAGCTGCAATTCTACTAACAATCGCAAAGGCTCCTTGATAGCATGTTTGCCACACAAGTATTAGTTTTATAAAGTACGTTAACAGCACTGAAAACAGCAGTTCTTAGGGAAACGCACAGTGCTTGTTTATTGTGTTGAATAATGTTCATGTCAAGTTTGGCGTAGTCTAGCTGAATGGAAGCAATTTGAACAATTTATTATTTTTTAAAAAATGGTTAACAAAAC
The DNA here is from genome assembly GCA_022664845.1 of Lepisma saccharinum. Classification (NCBI taxonomy): domain Eukaryota; kingdom Metazoa; phylum Arthropoda; class Insecta; order Zygentoma; family Lepismatidae; genus Lepisma; species Lepisma saccharinum. Next base: position 33,794 of record JAGDQP010014396.1, on the reverse strand, counting down.
TGAATCACTGCATGAATCAAGGCTTTTCAGGTGGATCTAAGCTAGTCTAACAAAGACATTTCCAACAACACTTGAGCAATGTCTCTACACTTTGTGACTTACGAAATCTATTTTTGGACGGACTTCGCAACACTGACAATGGTTGCTTGGGGACAGGAGACACCCACAGTATGTTGTTATTGTTTCAAATAAAGTTTATGCCAAGTTTGGGTACTGCTGTGTCTGAAACCATGAAAACAGTTTGAAAAATATAGAAAATAAGTTGGAAGCACTGGAAAGCAGGGTATTTGCAGACGTTTCGAATAATGTTTATGCCAAGTTTGGCGTAGCTAGTTCTAATTCAATAGAAACAATTTGAACGATTGAATTTTAAATAATGGATTGGCAAGACTGAACTACAGCACCAATCAACATAGTTCCGGCGGTTTTGGGCTGGTCTAGCCAAGACCTTTTAACAACACCTCAAGTACCTCTCTACACCTTGTAGATACTAAGATTTAATTTCTGAACACGGAGGAAAAACGGACACCATAAGCAGGGATGGAAGATCCCTTTTTGCTATCAAGGGACCTAAAAGGTCCAAGTACTCAAGTTGAATCGAAGGAGATGTGTTAATACTATATGAATTAATCATTGTATATGCTAGAGCAGAAAAAAGTAGCTTTAAAAATTGTAGAATCTAGAATTCTAGAAAATTGTTGAATAACGGTAAGAACACAACACATTTTCATTATTATGTATTGATATTTACGTTATAGAAAATTTAGAACAACTTCCTAACAACATTCTATTAGGAATTTTCCAATAATATCAATATTCTACTACGTCATGAATACTGAAAGATTTTCATGAAGCATTAAAGAAATAACGAAGATGAGGAAAACTAATTTTTCAAGTCATAATTCAGAAATTTCGTACACAAAATTCTGCTACAACTCAACTCCTTTCACGCTGCAGAGTGTGAGTAAGCTATACCGACTCCCAGCGCCAATACAATATTACAAACTTTGCTCATGTTTACTATTATACTCTGGACAATTTCTTGAGAAATTACACTTTTACTGCATATCAGTGTGTTATTTTCTAAATAAGTCAGAAATAAAGCATGGCTTTACCTTAAAAAAACAACCATTCACTTTTATAAGTTTCGAGCTAAGTGCCAATAAATAACGTTCGAAAGAGGAAATGAAATGTGGTTGACTGATTGCAAACAATTGGAATTCTATCACAAGAACACTGGCATAGAGATGGTTTCACGGGCACATAGAGATGAGATTTCCACGAAAGAAAAGTACGGAAAGATTAAATGCTTTGAAACAATCCTCGTCGTTGGATGGACTTTTTCTATCATACCGTTGAAAAGATAACAAGGTATTAACGATTTAATTTTTTAATGCTAATTTCAAGCTCAGGAAAGTAATAACGACTTAGAACGATTATCCATCCACCTGAATTAGTTGATTGAACAGTTATTTTAGAGTAGTTTTTGGTTGAAGAAGAAGTAACGTTGCCAAGCAAAGAGCTACTAACCCGAAAAAATGACGTAAATTAAAAAAGTATCAGCAAATAATCCGCGATTATCTCAATCGACAAAACAATAAACGTTACTTATCTATTTTGCTAAATAGTGTAAAATAAAAATAAAAATAGTTACGACTTATAAAGTTGTTAAAATTAACAAATAGAAGAGTTAAAGGGAGGAAGAAAAGGAGAATATTGCAAAGCGAAGAATGGGTAGACGAATAGGAACCGTTCGACGAATAGCTCAGCAATTATGTGGTCCATTAGGAGTTAAGAATCCTCCCGTTAAAATGTCCTGGTACATTTCCAGAATAATTGTAGTTCCTACAACATAACTATTAATATACATTCTGTGAGTCATGAGGGAAACATATTTCATCGATGTGAACATACTATTACTAGGAATATTTATTGTTATTTTTATTGCTGGAAGTTTAAGAATAGTGACGTAAATAAATCTGCTCTATTACAAGGATATCCTTAGTTCACGTCTGCCTTCCCAATATATTGCCAAAATATTTCAATATAAAATGATACATTTTAATTATTTGTATGACAGTATTGAAACCTTTTGTGAATTCTTAGTTATGGAATTACATGGTTCCTTTTACAACAAAATTTGATCAAATAATTTGCATTTATCTCTTAATTAGAAATTTCAGTAGGCCAGGTCAGTTAACAGGTGATTTCGCACCCACCTCTCGTTAAGCCTTACAACATACAATTATATATTTTTTAAGAGATAAAGTAAAAACTGATACTTCGAAATACAAGAAAATCCTACATGAAAAGAACCGCCATACTCGTACCAAGAAGATAATATGGTTACACAATATAGCGTATCTTTGGAGATAAAGTACATATGAACTCAAGAGAGTTTTGAATACATTCAGGATTTGTACACACGTAATTTCGTTGAGTAAGGAATTCAAGGTAGTGCAACAAATTTTCAACTTTTAGTTTTTTCCTGAGAAATTTGATTCAAGTATCATAGTATCAGTGTGACTGATCACTGCAGTGAAATCCGTTTCTTTCTATCAGGCTTAGATTTTGAGAAATAGACAAACCAATAATGTGACATACAAGCGGTAGAAATGTGCTAATAATGTTACATAAATATAGCAGTGACATGTATGGGCATGTGGTTAACGCCAAATCATGTGCAAAGCGATTGACATTGAGTTAAGTGTGCCCCTGAACCAATCTGTAAGATTATCAGTACATGACTTACACCACAGCTGTGTGGCCCACGTTTTGTCTCTATCAACCTTACAATAAAACCGTCATCATAAAGAAACCTACCTTGACGATTCGCTAGGAGAATCAAGGTCATACTGAAAGGTCATACACAAAAAGTTAGATGCCCAATTCAACTGAAGGTCCCGAGATAGGAACTGGATATTCTTACGCTAATATTGATTGCGAAGTGTACAAAAAGTGTATCTTTTATGATATATTTTTAATAAGTCACTTCTGCTTCATTTTTGGCATGGAATAATACATTGGCGAGTTGTAGCATTTCCTCTGACACCACAGAACTCCATTTCTACACTCCAGTGGTGCAAACTACACGTAGGAAAGTGTCCCAATAAGTCTGGAATTGCCCACTTTTTCTAATCAGTGACCATTTTTCTCAAGATTGAAGGCTGGTACAGAAAAACAAATTATATTTTCGAATTCAACAGACGAAACACTTTTAGGAACAACCACTAGCTCTCAGGAACGAAAATCTGTGTTGTGCAGTGTAACCTAGTCTAAAAAATCAATACGCGTGTGCCCTTTTTCTGAGATTAGTACTTAAGGTACTTTGATAATAGTTCTTAAGTAGCTGTAAACGCATGACACAAGTTGAACGAAATGCAAAATTAATTTACTTTGATTATCAAGTTTGTACCATTTCAGAGTCACGTTTCGCAAGCAATTGGGTTGGGGTTATGCAAAATTAGTCTGCTCTTGACGTCTTAATTAACTAATTTAACAACATAATCTCCAGACGTTACATTTACAGTGAATTTTAAAACAAGGTTTCCAATAAAATTATCCACTTAGACCTCAAGGGAAATTAATCAGCATTTCATATTGTGTTTACATTTTTACCGTTTCTAGTACAGTTTTTTTCGTTCTAACTAGGGAATGAAGAAATTGGCCAAGGGGGTTAAAATTTATGACAAGGTGTATATCGTTGTGAAAGGTTCAGCGAGCGGAACATGAAACGGAACTTAATTTTTGTCGAATGTATGCTTGCGACGAGAAAGACGCCAAGATGTTTACGCGTGGAGAAGCAGATGGAAGCAAAAACAGCTGTTGCTGCACTGCCAATATCCCCAGTGGGAAACGCATCAATCTACAGATCGTACCTTCGAATTCCACGGCGGATTCTTCTTTTAGGTATGAAAAATAAGTGTTCAGATTCTTCTGCCTAGTCATAATGCTGGAAATTGGTAATTTGTGTTGGAAAAATACTAGGAGTGAGAAAAGAATCAAAGTATAAGCCTCCTTGTAAATACAGAACGATTGTGTCATTCACGAGAGATGTATGGAACTACATGCAGGTCGTACACGGCGTGTAGCAAGAGGAGCAAGTCGTACAAACAAAAGCCATGTTCAATAATAGATATTCAGAAGTAGAACAAAATGATGGAAAGAAAAGCACACGTTATAGTTATAGCACTTGACGAATAATAAGCTGTCAATGCATGTTTAAACGACGTCATGCTGTGATAGTACTATGACGTTAGTGTTTGAGTTAAACATTTAATATATGCCAAGATGAAACCTATTGTAATATGTACTACATATTACTCTCATTAACTTACAAAAATCCCATAAAATTTGGTTGAAGGTTTCCGTCATTGTGAAAAAAATAGTCCGCCATCTTGGATTCCGCATCTCCACTTAGTTTGTGAGACATAACTCGTAAACCAATGAACGTAGATGATTCGTTCTTTTTATTACACTTCTAATATTATGGGCAATATAAAAGATAATTATCACTTTGGGTTGCCATTTTCTCCACGGGTTGCCATTTTTGTATAATTTTAGGATAAAATAAAAAAATGTGACCTATGTTGGGTAATATATTTTATTCCTTACGTCGAACATGTCAGCAGAACCAAAATATGAGAAAAATGTTCGAATATAAGTTGTAGGAAATTTTATAAGTTTTAAAATTATGTATATATTGCCACAATGAAAACTGTTATAGCTGAGTAATGTAGCTCCAAGCATCCTGACATAGTTAAATGGAATGTGTTCACTTCTCCACATGGAAAGACATCCGTACAGTCATTCTGGAAATCATCTATACTGAACGCCTTATCCAGCGAGAAAATATATATTCAGAGCTCAACCGTAATACTATTAGAACTTAAATATTAAATTCAAAGATTCAAATTTCAAAAACTTATCTTTTCGTATTTTCTACGCCTATTGTTTTCGTTGAAAACATCTGAATATTTAGTTCATTTTTGATAGCTTCCTTCGATTATTTATCATTGTCGGATACTTTTTCTCCCTGATCACAAAGAAGATTGTATTCTCTTTTTGATTTCCCTCCAAATTTCAGCTTCAACATTTCGAACTTTGATTTATTGACTTCCACAGATGTGCTTCTTACCATATATTCATCTAATTGAAAATTTAATTTCTCTTAGATTTCAATGTATTCCGTCATATTTACCTTCTCTCAATTTGAAGTATGTATTTTGGTTTAATTATATTAATGGTATATTATAATGTACTGTAACTTATAATAAAAATTATAAAACACAATACATTTCATAACTTCAAATGCTTTTGAAATAAAGCTAAATGTTATTTCTACTGTAAAGTTAACAATTAAGTTTTGCAGTTAATATTGTATGTTTTGAATTACGAAATTTATTTCTCTTAATAATGTTGATTTTGAAAAGTATTTTCAAAATTGTTTTGCTATTGCAATATTTAAAACCATATGAATTTTAAACAAGATAATCCGTTATATTTAAAGAAAGAGATACATTTTTTCAAACTAATTTTGCTCAACAGGATGGAACAACATTTCCTACTTTAATTGGGTGACCTCTTCTTTAATTCAGATGCGCTCTTTGATACATATTCATCTGATTGATTAGTGTAGATTCGTCTTTGATTGCTTGCTTCGATAGTTTCGTATTAGTATAAATGCTCGTTTCTTTATAATCGGGGATTATTATTTCTTTCTTTCTGGTTTTCTTGAACAGATTGGCATAATATTGCATTCGATCGATTAACTTCTATCTTCAACTCAGATTTGCCTGATAGATTAGTGTCCAATTTAACTTTAATATTGGTAGGTTTCATCTCTCCTTGATGATCGGAGAGTCTTCTTTTTTCAGTATCAGTTTGTTCATGAGGTCTGTCTAAGATTGCCCGCGTACATTCGACGACTTCAATTTTTAATTCAGACATACATTTTGCCATGTATTCATCCATCTGAATATTTAGTTCATTTTTGGTAGCTTCCTTCGATGTTTATCATTGTCAAATACTTTTGCTCCCTGATCACAAAAAAGGTTTGTGTTCTCTTTTTGATTCCCTTCAAATTTCAGCTCCACCATTTCGAACTTTGATTTATTGACTTCCACAGATGTGCTTCTTACCATATATTAATCTAATTGAAAGTTTAATTTATCTTTGATCCTTTGTTTTTTTCCTTTGCTCGCATTTCTAATATTTTGGCGCCTTCTTTGATGTGCTGTTTCATATCGCTGGAAACGACCAATTCTCTTGTTACTAGAATTAAGTCTGACAGTTAAATTGAAAGGCTGGTTTTTCAGATTTCCACCTCTTGGATTGCAATATGATCTTTGCTTAAGTTTTTCTTTAGCTTGACAAGTGTATGACTTCCGTAAGGATTTTGCCTTCCAAGAGCGGTAGATAATTAATTACCCCAGGTGAACACCCAATAAGTCATCACATAGTGATTTTCCGCGTCGATCTGCGCGCCTGTGAGGTATTTGTCTTCCCAATACCTTCTATATAGATAGCTTCTTCAGGCAAACACGCTGTAGGTCATTATAAAGTGCTGTTCCGCGTCGATCTCTGCCGATCGTTCGGTATCTTTGTGGTATAATACATAGCTTTTCGTTAGGTTTGGTTTGTTGATCTGAACCTGAGAGTTGATTTCCACCAGGTTGTCTATGTTGCCTGCCATGTTTGATAACATTATTTTGGAAAGATGTAAGCCCAGCATTCATGCTATTCATATATATTTGTTGTATAGCTTGTTCAGGATCTACACTTCCTCTACTTGTATTCAAAAGACAAGTTTTAGTTGATATCATGTGAAATTCAACTAAATTCTTAAATTCGTCGTCTGGCTTAATTAAAACACATTTTCAATCTAAAAGCAATTGTTTCTATGACAGTAATAATTACACAGTAAAATGTTATTGTTGCAATTAAATACATGGCCTATGACAATATTGATATTTTCATTTAAAATAAATACTAAACTGTAATTATGTTATAATTTATTTGTTTTTGAACACAATAGAAAAACATGTACTTTCCTACTTTATTGTGATTTCCTGATAGAAATTATCCTGATAGCTTCACACACATACAACATTACTTATGGGATAAGCCGATATATGATATACAAGATTATTTGATACTTAAACACACAAAAAATACGGGATTAGGCTTGAGTTCTTTCCTACTTTTCAATGATGAACCAAATATATTAAATACTCACATACATATGAACGCTTCTATTCCCACCCGTACACTCACTACCTTCAGCATGTGTACAGTTCAGACAATTTTGATGCCTCCACACGTATATCACAACACTGTGCTGCACCCAAATTCAACGTACACACTACAGAAAGATGTGTTAGCTATTGCCCACCTGGGACATCATTACAAAATCAAGTCATAAAACTTGTCCAGAAACGCTGAACAAACCCTGCAATGATAAAGAATGTTCAATAAATGTTTAGTCTTTTCATCTATTCAATTCATAAGGCTCTAGAATATAGAATATGTGTACTTAAATCTTAAGGTTTAATGATGCAATCTTACAGCGAAATTATGCGTAAAACATTCACTCCGCTCGCTTCCAGAACGCAGCTCATAATGGCGGATCCATTTGTAGGGACCAGCACTGAAACTTCCTGAAAGTGGCATCACCGGTACTGACCTTTTGACGTAGCGCAGAAACTTTTAAATGAGGTGGTCGCCATTACCCACCCATTCACCATTTACCGCTTTTTCCCTACAGTTTATTATAATACGTGTTTGCTCTCAGAGACACAAATATGTCTAGAAAGATGTGCACGAAGAGGTTTAGAACCCGTACGTAAAACCTATACATACGCAGTATATTATTTACTTATGCATGTAAATGTGGTTATTTTAAACCTGTGATTTTAATGTTAACAAATTCATTACCTTCAGAAGTGATGACAAGAGTCGGTGCAGACTTGAAGATAAATATATTTTCGGTAGTAATTTGCATAATGAGGCTTTAGTAAGTCAAAGGAAACTTGTCCTGTAGCTCATCAAAGATTGAAACCTAAATTTTTACTTTTATAGAAGTGTGAAAACCATAACCATAAAAATGTGAGAAATATACAATAGAAGCCATGAGATGCAGAACAGCGTAAGCCCATTATGGATAAATTTTGTGTTCTTGAGGAAAAACAATATTTTTTGTGGGGTTAACTAAGATCAGCTGAAACTTCTTTATTTATTAAAAGACTTAGATACAAGAAAAAAGTTGTGTTGTTTCGCATCTCATCGAAACAGCTTTTCTTCCAGAATTTCAGTGAAATATCACCATCTTAGAACCAGAAGGTACTATGTCCACTTTCGAGAAGAACAAGTACTACTTTAGCGGGGAAAAATTAGTCTGAAAATGTACATCAAATCAGCGTTAGTTAATTTGAATCGTTGTCAAACAAGCCACTGGAGGCCATTTTGTGACATTGTGCTTTCTGGATTGAAGCGCCTCGGTACAAAGTTTTTAATTGCAGCGTTAACTTCATTGTACCAAAATTGGACATAGGTTTTAAGATGACAATATACTTATGTTGCTCAAACGGTGTCCAAAAATTGACTTGTGATGTTTTGTAAGACAACAAAACAAATGAACACACTTATCACTTTCCCGTTCAGCACGATTTCACCTATGGAAAAAATAACATAATTTAAGTTCAATTTTCTAAACAAACACCTAACGATTGATCTAACAAATCCGATTAAAATTAGAAAAAAAAACACGACATAAATTATTTTTTAGAAAATGTGATTTCTTTAACCCTGAGATGAAGTATATATTCAAATACGTAAAGCATCACCGTCTTCGTGATTGGGTGCTCGAATAATCATTGATGGAAGCTTCGTAGGTCGCTGGATAGAACGGCCCAATATGAAAGTCACTTTGTGAGTCTACTAAACTCCACTAGACTTCTGCTTGGGTTATATAAAAGGCATTTCCAGTGACACATATTGACATATTAAACGACAGGATTATTGATGCTATTCAAATAATGTATCTAGACCCAGAGATATTGGCAAACATCTTGGAATAAATTTAAAAAATGACTTCATGTACTTATAACCACAAAGTTCCCACGTTTAAGTCTTTTGATAGTCCCACTGAAATAAAAATTAGCTATATAATACCGCAAACTCCATACTTTTACCCGTGATAGTGTAAGTTAAAAGGTTTGTAATGAGACAAACAGTTTGTTATCACCCTTCGTACATACGTTTGCAACAGTATACGACAGATAGTAATTCCATTGATTTTTTAATATACTGTATGTCATGCTAGATAAATGGACCTTGCATTTTTAAGCAGTAGATATCAAAGGTGAAATATATAAATCAAAACGATAGAAGAAATAGATCTATGTTAGACCCGATTTTTTGCCTTGATCAAAAATTAAGGATTAAATGAGAATACAGTGGAACAGTTCATCTGCTGTTCCTAGATTTTTAGAAAGCCTATGATTCTATCATCAGAAAAAAGATAGATAATTATCTGGTATGATTTGAAATTTTAAAAACACATTTTCAGCAAGTGTGGATATCTCTTAACAAGTCCATAAATAGAATATGTATAGGTAATATGTCAGATAATTTCGGGATTCGCAACGAACTGAAACAAAGTGCTACGTTTCTAAAAATAAAAGAGGACCAAAAGGGACAACCATTGAATTACTTGAATCAACTGTCCGTATACACGGATGGTGTTGATTTAATAGGGAACAATATAGATGTACTACAAAGTAATACCGATGTCCTAGCAGAACTTGCAATAAGATAGGTATACAAGTGAACGTAGAAAAAACAAAATACAGAGGATGGGAGAAATAGAAACATAGTCATTTAGAATGAAATCATATAGAAAATAAGCAAATGTAAATGCTTGGGATAATATGTAAGAAGCACAAATGAGGCCACTAAAGAAATAAAAAAATCGCTTAGTATCCCGCCACACGTATTTCTATTCAGTTCAGAAACTCCTAACCTTGCGTTTAATATAAAGAAAGTTGATGTTGAAAATATTCTGCCGCCAATATCTTATGATTCGGAAAGTTGGAGAACGATTCCGGAAAATGAACTTAAATTGCGAGATACGGTCCGAAACCGGACGAGACGACTGAAGAATAGACTAGGCTGTATAGTAAAGAACTACACAGACTGTACAATTCTTCCGATGTTGTAACAATAATGAGATAATGGTGGCTAACAAGTAAGATGGACATGCCATGTAAATTAGGGATTGACGAATATTAACATTTCGTTGTGGTTGGAAAGCGAGAAAATCAAGACGTAGTTTTGAGTACAGTATTGAAAGAGATGTTCGAGAGCTAGGTGCTCATGCTGAAAACTGGCTTTATGTTGCCCAGGATAGAATCCAGTGGCAAATGTTTGTTACTGCGACGATGAATGTGTGATTTCCGTAATCCATAGAGTTAGCTATAGTGATAGAGCCCACCGAATTTCAGTGATTTGTCAGGTTTTTTTATGTATACGTCCTCACTAATAAATTAATACCCTCCATTCCCTAAGTGTTGTTTCTTCTACCGTAGCTGAAAAGTTGCGATATGGAAAGTAATAGCTCTACTCTCGCAAGGAAATTAAACTTTGTGTCTCTCCACTACGCCATGAACCCATCTTGTAACGTTTGGCAATTACAAGAGTCAATTCGTAGATCAACACTTAACTTACCAAGTACCTCTTGTAGCTTAAGAAATTTAAAAATGTTTATTCTGAAAGTTATTCAACATTTCATGTTCGTTTCAAAGAAAGCAAAATCAACCACTGTTGCCATTTAAAATTTTGAAGTTTCCTCGGTTGAAGTATTCCCAAGACGCTTGGGATTTCAGAAGCATCACTACGTGGTTCAGCACATTCACTTTGGTGTAAACATTTTTTGTTTCAACAATATATAGAGTATCTTAATGTGTGTGACAAATTTCACAGGCGAATTCTTGACTCCAAAAGTCCATATAAACCTGAGTTCGACTCCACTTGGTTTACGAGATACAAAGCTTCCAACTTAGAACCCCAAATCGACTCCTGTGAATGCTAAATACAATGAATATTTCGCCGTAAATCAGAAATGTTGCATTAAAATAAAATTTTGTTTCCGGAAGGTGATTTGTAACAAATCGGCAAATATTACGAGTTAAAAAATGTTCTCATTGGGTTTTCAATGTATGTCATTTATTATTTTCAAATAGCACTACGTCAGTTTATTGGATAAACCGTCTCCTCTAGTGAAGCTAAACATAATATGTGAATAACAGGATGAAGTGTTGTAAACTGTTAATATAATACGACATTAAACGCTAAAAATGGATTTCACCTCGTATTCTACACAGTTTGCAATATTGCGTTCTGTGCTACACTAGGGGATACAATATATCCAATAAACTGACGTAGTGCAATTTGAATAAATAAACGATATACCAGGTTGGCAACCCTGATAATCCAATTTATTATTTTTCTAACTCTTAATAATCGCGGAATTGCTACATTTTTTTCACAAACGAAATTTTATTTTAATTCATCGTTTCTGATTTATGGCAAAATATTCATTTTATTTACCACTGACAGGAGCCAATTTTGTGCTCCAAGTTTGAAACCTTATATCTGGAAAACGGAGTAGATTTTAGTATGACCTGGTTGGATGTTACCTTGCAAGCAGGATTCTACAATCAGAAACTATGCTGGAATTCTGGGGATTACTTTCTTTCTGATTGACTAAACCGACACGTCGTGCTTCATTATCTGCGGAGATATGCTATCATTTGTGAAGATGACGTGCTAGCTTTGCACGGCTTTAGTTCCTAAACTAGGTATTTTTCGAAATATGGTCAAAATAACTTATTTGCTGTTTTGAGGTCTCTGCATGGTGGTATATTTAACATTCTCCATTTTTGCAACATCCTGTATAAAGAAGCTGAAAACCGAAGGACAGAACATAAGGGAGGTCGGTGGTTCAATTGCACCAGACGACCATCCTGACTGAGGTTTTTCCAGGGGTTTTCCTCAGTCACACAAGGCAAATCCCAGTCTTTACCTTCAATCTTGGCCCTGCCCAACACCTTCCTGCATCCGTTCTCTACTTCTATCTCGGCCGGAGCCTTAGATGCCTAAAGGTCATAAATAAAATTAATATTCAAAATTCGGTGAACAGTACTTATTCTGTTCTTAAATATTTCCTCTTCTTTCTTTTTTCTCCCTTTCCATAAAGCGATAAAACGAAGTTAATTTTTTTACTTAACAGCTTCGTGGTGTAACATAACCTCTGAGAAAGTTCAAATGTAATGGTATAACAAGAGAAGATCGGTATAGCGTAATCATGGTTTCATGAGGTGTAATTCAAAATATTTGGTCAGTGAGTCCTGTTTAGCACTCTACAAGAAGGTTGTACCACTGAGAAGTCAAAGACAGGTGGATGTTGATGAAGAATATAATCGTATCAAGGTTGTTTGAAAATTCAGAGTCACTCGCAGCGAAAGCAATAAATGGAAATTATTGGGTTAAAATTTGGAAAAATAATCAATTTTTCAAAAGGCAAAGCAAAATGTAAAGTTACAATTGTGTTTCTGCTTGTTAAGATTCCAACAAAATACTATCATTATGTATATTTGCGTCTTCTCTTAAATGATTTCATTTGTATGTTTTCCGAGCCCAAAATAGACTTCTTAATTAGTGGATGAAATGAATATGTCCCGATAAATAATACACGTTGCGTAAAACGTAAACCGTATTTCTAGAAGTCGATTTGTGTGAAGAGGAGATATAAAAATAAGCTAAAATTTGATGACATTGAATTGCCAACCTTGTATAAAGTTTTATCTTAGTCTTCAAATGATCTTTCGTTCATTGGGTATTTTGTGTTTTGTGTTTATGGTGAGCTTCATGCTCACAATTTACAGCGCTGCTTTCTATTGTCTAGTAAAGTTATAGAATTTTTGGACCATCTAAGGAACTAATGACAATAGAAACTAAACCAACTTTCTTTATAGTAAAAGATTTGAGTAAACCTATTTTAAAGAATCTATCAGTCTCTGTTCCGTAGTTTTCCCACCATTTTGAAATAAATGAAGACGAAAACTGACCCTTTAAATTAATATTTGGGAACCGTGTATTGTACGTAAAATGTGGATATAATAACCAAAATGAGAGAGCATAAAATGTCCTAAAAGCTTGTTTTGTTTCCTAATTGTTTATCAAATTAGAAAGTTTTAATTCTTGGTTCAATTTTTAAACTTAACGAAATAACTGGTTTCTGACACAAATAATTGTAAATACATAAAACATTAAGGAATTTGTGTTCTAACACTACGGGATCAATTTTATACGATGTGTCTCTTGAAAATGTTTTTCGTTTCGTGGATGTAGCTCAGTGGTTCCGAAGATATATTACTTAAACTATAATCATGTGTTTAATTGTATCTAACGAGTGATTGGTTTTCGTACTTTTGAACACATTCCACATACATCATAGATTTATTTTTAAATGTGCAATTCTTGTTCCACAATAATCTTTGTATTAGGCATCTACCATCAAGAAAAAAAATAAACCACTTGAAATTTATGCTGAGTTTGTGATTCACTTTGCAAGTTGATGATTTGGAGCCTCTTTCATAAGGCCTTCCGAATCAAAGAGAGCAGCAAATAAAAGTGTAAGATTCATACGGTAATATCTCATTCAAATCACATAGATTTGTTTGAAAAGGCACACGACCCTTATAAAATAATAACTCTTGATCAATATGAAATTACTTATTTTCGATGTACTAATCTACACTTGTGTATTTTTTTCGAAGGAGTAATGAGTAACTCTGCTGGATCAACATTTAGTTTCTCTTCAGCTGTAATTCCACAACAATGTTTCTCAACATATTGTTATAAGAAATATTTCTAGTGGTCTAACTAAGAAATTTAGACATTTTCTTTAGATCTTCTTTGTCTCTCTTCTAGCGTGCACTTGAAGTACTTGTATGTTGCTCGCTGGTGTGACGTTCCAGAAAATTCATCTAAGGTTATAGATCTGGAAAGAACCCAAAGACCCATTTGTTAGCGCACTTGAAATAATTGATAGTTTTAATTAGGAATTAGATTACCACATTCTAGTTAAAGTACAACTTGAAAGTCACTGAATCAATTATCTAGTTTACGTGAAAACTTGTGCAATATAACTAGCGTTGATATGTATCTTTATTGTCAATAACTTAAATATTCTGTTTGAACTGTTTCATTTGTTTGATTTGTCTTACATTTCTTCTTGTATTAATTGATGTGTTTACTAAAATCTTCTTCATTTCTCTATTTAATTGTAGGTAAGTGTTTACTTCGACTACTTTACATCTTTATGCAAGTCTTATGCTCTGGCATTTGTAAGTATATATTTGTTTACTAAAAGGATGCTTTGTTCTCTACATTTATTAATTGTTTATTATTATTCATAAATCATATTACTATTGTTATTTAATACATTATTAAAAGATTTGAGCTTTCCGAGTTATTAGATATTCAAAGTTTACAATAGGCCACCACGGGACCAGACCCTGGCCGGATAACGAAATTGCCAATTAAACTGAATTTATGTAATGCAGTGTACATGACTTCACAAGATGAGCAGAAGAAAGTCACATAAACACTAACAAACACATATTTACTGTATCACTATATCTTCTAAACTAAATAATTGTAGATTATATATTTTAAAAATACATATTTCATGAAGGACAATAATGTATTTTAGAAGAAATCAATATTTTTTTTCCTCAGCTGAGCAGCCCCTTAAACCGATAAGCGTGGTCGGTTAAGAGGGCGTCCACTGCAGTTTTCTAATTTCGTAGATAAGTTTGGAAACAGAGAGAAGATCGTTTGTATTACACAAAACAAAAATTTATCTGAAATTTAATCTTCGTGTTTAATTTGGATTACTTCTGAGTTTGTACTTAAAAATCCGGATTCAAAATAAACATCCACAGATGTCGAAAGTGCATATGTAAAACATTTCCTTATTGTTACGTTCTTTAAAACTATCTTTAGCTAGGAAGAGACCTCTAGCTAAAATGTAAACCTAACCATTTTATTAATATTTTCATCTAAGATGGTGATTGCTAAGAATGTGTGTGATCTCAGTGCGAAACTCATTTATGCGAAATGACTAATACTACCTCGTTTGATTTTAAATGCAAGATTTCATGTAAACTCATAGTAAGGATGGCTATGAACTCCTAGTGAACAATGACTCGTCGAATTACAAATATCAATCTTATTTTTGGAAAAGGAACGATGACATCTTGTGATCCGGGGCAGGGTTAAATTATGGGGTAGAATAAGAAATCATACAATTAAGGTCCAATTATATTATTTGATGAAGTAGAGAGTGATTCTGAATATCATTTTGACTTAAACAATGGTCAAAAGTGTCAATATGAAGTCTGTACTTGTGTTAGCGAAACCAAGGTGAATCGAATAGTGGGGAAATAATAAGCTTTATATATTGAAGGGTGAATTTGTTGCTATTATATCTCCACATATGTTGGGTCTCTTATACTTTACGTTGAAGTCTAAAACATTATATAGAAGTTGTTTCATTAAATAACCCCTGCGCAAATACAATACAAGGATATAACACGGACTACTAAAAGAAATCCTCAATACCAAAATGAAACAAATTTTAACTCTTTAAATCATAGTGACAGTGAAACCTCATGTTCGCTTGAGACACAGATGAAAAGCCTAATCCAACAATGTACAAGGGAAGATACAGACTCCTCATTAAAGTCAAAGGTATACTCTCTAGGCTAAAGCTCACCTCCAGAATCTTCTAGGAAAGCCGACTCAAATGGATTTTGTGGAAAATAAACAAGTTACAGCGGCGATTCTGCTAATAATCGCATTCGGTCCCTTGTTAGCATTTGGTTCATGAGATAGTTTTTTTTTGGCATTGGCTCGTAACACTGGAAACGGGGTTCCTGGGAAGCGGTAACATAAGCAGTGTATCTCTATTGTGGCAAACAATGTTTATGTCAAGTTCGATGCTGCTAAAACTAATATAATGAAAGCTATTTGAAAAAAATATATCATTTTATAGAGAATAGGCTGGTAACACTGGTAAGGGGTTTGCTTGAAAACGTAGGCCCTCGCAGTATTTTTTATTGTGAATAATGTTTATGACAAGTTTGGCGCAGCTAGGTCTAACTGATTGCGAGCAATTTGAAGAACATTTTTCTTTAAATCTGGAAAATGGATTGGCAACACTGAGCTACTGCACCAATTAGAACTCCAGGAGCCCTCAGCTAGTTTAGTCAAGACCTTTCGAAAGATATCTCAAGTATCTCTATACACCTTGTAGTTCTTTAGATTTAATTTCAGGACACGGACGGACACACGGGCTATAGCTTTGCTATCAAGGGACCTAAAAGCAAGGTAAAGTAAGTGGAAGTACAACACAATAAACAACCAGTACAACCTTATCTTCATCCCATAATAAATCTGGATGTGTTTTACAAAAAAGGACAAAGATAACGAACAGACTAAAAGTAAATGCTCAACAATCTAGAACGAAAGCTATCTTTGTTACGCAATTAAACAAATCTGTAACACGTAGGCCTAATGATATTGTGGAATATTTGAAAGAAAATCTCAATAGAAACCTTTGAAATATGTAAAATTAAAACCTACGTACCCAAGTTTTTCCTATTTTTGTATTTTGGTAACTCACAGTTAATTTGAGTTAATAACGACCTCTCTGGCCTCATCGTGTTTTGTATACCAAGTTTTATGATAAATTTAGATTTATTGAATGTTATTAACGTCCTAAACGAACTGGTAAGCTACTAAAAACGGGACCTACAGTTTAACGTTGGCTCCAAACCACTTGTGTCCTCAGGGAGAATCGAACCCGGGATCTCTTGATTACAAGGCAGCAAGCTTTACCACTCACCTACTGGTGACACACTGTGATAAATTTAGAGATGAAACGATACTACATACAAAATTTTCAAAATTGGACAGACAAGTTCATATTATAGAAAAGCTGGTGGTGAGTGACTGTCTAGTACTGGAGACCATACAGAGGAAATAATTTCATTATTAGTGTATTTTAGCAGAATTTTAACGGGTGAAATGCCAAGATTAATGAGTTTGTAAATCATACTAACTGTAACGATTTTTTACCTAATTGTCTTTATTGAGTCATGATTCAAGTGCGACAGAGATTTATTTCACACAACTAGTTATACGTAATGGATATTTAGATCTAATAGATTATTGCAAAGCAATAGGAAAATTAAACGTGAAACCTACTGTTTGTTAATAAATAAAGATTTTTTTTTCCACTAATAGAATCACCATTTGTACACCTTGAACTGATTCTAGGATTTTTATCCAACAACAGTGTCTCAGCAATCTTTATTGCCGTGTGTTGTTTCCCACCTGATTTATAAGTTAAAGTATTTCAAGAATAATGCTTATACCTTACAAACATTTTTTTTTATTAAAAATGATATTTCTTCCGACCACTATAAACTATGGATGTGTATAAGCTTTTGTATTTGACCAAACAACTTACTGAAAACAAAAGACGTTGATAATAAAATTATTATATTTAGAATCTAGCCGAAAGATCGTTTTGGATCTACTTTTTCCTCGATGTCATAGGAGATCCTTCAACGTATAAAATAGTAAAACGGAAAAATGTTGGAACAATGCTTTGCCATTAGAATCTGAACTTCTGTGTTTTTGTAGGCGTAAGGACCTACATAATATGTGTACTTTGAATACGAATTTTATGTCGTGAGCATACTTGTAATACTTTCTTCTTCTGTACGAGGTATAATAAAATATTGAAACGAGATATTATTACAAAGATGCACTGATATTAAATTCGTATGCAAAGTAAGAAATTAGTAAAAGCTTACTTTGGAATCTAGTGTATATACCTTCAGTTAGTTTTCCACATGTTAAGAAATGTATTTTCCACATCGTTTTGTTCTTGCATGTTAAGGGGCAATTATCCACTATTTCGTGTCGTTCTTAGCTACACTGTTTACTGTATTTTAACATTTGTTGTGGAACCAAATGAATAGCATATTATTCCTCTAACTTGCTCATTTAAAATACTTCGATAATTATTTCTATTGCTTATGATATTATTACTTACGTTTGATAAAAATAACCACAAGGTTAACAATGTTATTTTTCATGCAATTCTTAGTAAATATATTTGACATATTTCTTATTATATTTAGTCATTAAAAGTTTCCGGACTCTGAAAGTTTAATAACACTTTTGTAAGATATTAGATTTAACAATCGTTTTAAATACATTTATTGTTCTTCTAACAACCGTAATTGAGCTTGAATCACTGATTTAGTTTATAAAATTGTCTATTCCTGAATAAAATATGATTTGCCTTCAAGTTTTTAAATCTTATTTCTTTTTTACTTTCCTTCTTGTTGACTTTATTTTGTTTCTGGTCGCTTTTGTTTTTATTGCTTCTACAAACCTAATTTGCTATTTTTTTCTTTCATTGTTTAACGTTTTGTTTTCTCTATGTTTTTACGTTTTTTCTTTCCATCCGTCTTCATTATTGTTTCCTTTTATGCAGTTTGTGTAAATGTGTGTGTCACCTCCTTTAAAGAAAAACAGGACTTTGAACATTTGTATATCTTTTAAGTGTACATAAAATAGTACTTCATGCCATCCCTGATTAGTTAATAACTCTGCTATATTTACAATATGGCCTTCTCATATTATTCAAATCCCATGTTATTTTTCTTTATCTTCCTCACATCAGCTGTCCACAGCTACTTCGTAATTGTTTTTCTTTAAATATATTTGTACTTCAATATATAGTTGTTTAATATGGTACGATCATCTTTCCAAGACGTATAATGATTTACTTATGACAACCTGTACACAATTTATGTTCTCAAACAATTTTGCAGAGAAAACATTAAGATTCGATTCTTCTTCTACTCAACATGATGTTTATGTAAGTTGTTTCTTCGGGGTCATAATACTTTTCTTCTGCTTGTGATTGTATTCTTTCCTGCTCTCTAAGGATTTTTCTCTGCTTGTTGGAATTTTCACTACCTTTTAGATTTAACTCCTAATCGATACCTTCAGCATAATACATCATGTTTTCGGCAGGTATAGGATTTTTATTTCTCTTTCTTATGCTATGCCGGCCCATTTGAGTGTGTAAATTATACTTATTTCACAATTATCTTTGTTATTTAATTGTTCCTAGATCTGACTGCTTTCTTCTATAATTATCTTACGTGAAGTTTCATCGTCACCTTTTGTCCACAAAGTCCTGCTACCGTTACCGTGATTCATAGTGCGTAAACTATATGAGATAGAGACATGCGGTTTTCTGCAACGTGTTCTACCTATCTCAAAGTTTTATTTACAAAACATTAAAATCCCCCGGATTTTCGGGAAATTTTCTGGATTTTCAAAATTTCTCAAATTTTTCAAAAATTAAACATTGCAGGAATGTTGTGTTTTCGTGAATTTTGAAAAACTGGGGTTCTTGAAATTTTTCCCGAAAACCCGAGATTTTTGTTTTTTTGAAAATTTTGAGTGTTTGGAAAATTTCCCTAAAAACCTGGATTTTTTTATGTCAAATTTTTAAAAAATCCAAAAATTCTTGATTTTCGGGAAAATTTTCAAAAACTCAAAATTTCACGAAAAACACAACATTCCTGCAATGTTTAATTTTTGGAAAATTTGAAGAATTTTGAAAATCCAGGAAATTTCCCCAAGATCCGGGGATTTTGAATGTTTCGTAAATAAAACTGAGAGATGTAGAACCGTTGCAAAAAAAACCGCATGTCTCTATCTCATATAGTTTACGCGCTATATGTCATTGTAATGGTAGCAGGACTTTGCGGACACCCTGTATATTTACTGTTTGAAAAGAACTCGCGAAATTCTGTGCTAAAATTACTTGTTAATGACAAGTACAACAAACATTTCAGTAGGCGTAGCTGTTTGATCATCAACTGACAGGTTAACAGTTAGTATATGTATTTTATTTATTTTTATTTGAGTTCCATTAAGTGTTGCTACTTGAGTGTTTTCTACTCCAGCCATATCCAACATGATAGAAGGATATTTGGAATGTGTTGTTTGGAAATGATCTGCGTCCCAAATTGTGCGTGTATCCCTAATATCAAACAGAACTATAGCACTTAAATCGTTTATTTCAATACCAATCTTGTTTGTGTTTCTCTCAATAAAATCTCACATGCGTAATAAAACACTACACACCTCATGTAGCACTGAAGTAGACTTTTCTCTATATTCATGTACTGAGATATGTTCTCTTTTTTTCCACATCACTTGGTTACCATTTCTACCATCGGAATTTAACGTTTGCCATTCGTTACTCCTATGCTTCAGTTCTATAGCCATTTTTTCATTTTATATCCTCTTATCTTGCCACATTTACCATACGCTTTATCTTGTTGGTGATAATAGTGGTTAATTTTATGCCAAGCAGACTGCACACAGTTGTCATAGGTAAGAGCGATTGCACTAGATATTACATATAAATATCTCCATATCTAATGTCCAACAGCCCTTGCTATAGGTACTTATATATTTTTTAATACATGTGAGTATTGTATTTGACATATTTGTTATTGCTTCTATCCTCTCTCCCCAAGTATTGTTACTAGATACTGACCTTCAACTATCCTCTCTATCTGATGTATGACATTTATATATTTAGACGCCAAACATTCAACAGCTACAAATTATAGTTTAAATGAAGCTTGCCATATTGGAAGAACATTTATTGAAATGTATACGGAAGGTGTTACAACCTAACCTAACCTAACCTAACATGAGAATTGCATAATAACTGCATTTGTGTTTACGAAATTACGAAATTCGGATTTATTTTCCTCAAACTGAATTCTGTTGCCACCCAAAGTATAATTAGCTGATTAACCTAAGTAGAAACTGGAAATAAAGGACAGTTTGCTTTCAATATAGGATGTGTAATGTAATCTAGGTTCTCGACTTTGTGCTTATTCATAGACTCTGGTATCCTTATAACTTCATTACTGTTTATGTAAAGCAAATTAACGTAACTTCATGTAATGAACCTAAAGAACCTCAGGCACAGTACAGAAAAAAGTTGTATCTCATCTTATATAGTGGAAGGGGCAAAAGTCCATTTCTAACGACTACCACTCCTAGTGTAAAGTATCTTACCCGCCAGCCCCTACATTAGTAACATGAAGTTGGTGTTTTTATAGTAAAGAAATTGCTCTGGAAGGGAGTGGACTACGAATTATTCCTTTCAATTATTCCTTCCACCGGATTTGAGACCGGGACCACTCACTCACAATGCATGTGTGGTGTGTACTAACCATTCAACCAGCACTGGCTCTTGAACTAAATGTGCTTCAAAACTCTTCTGTTCAAGCCGAATTAATGAGTTTAATTTCACCATCAACTTTGGATGGGAATTTGAAAGGGAATTAATGTCGAACCTATCAGCCTGTACATCTAAATCGATCGCACAGCATTATATAAAGTAGCTACTATCAGAGATGGAGTGGGTCGTGGGTCAAGTGGGTCACGATTTAGAGTGGGTCGTGGGTCGGCATGGATTGGCCCACCACGACCCACTGACCCACCGAGACCCACTGTGTTTATTGTTTTGGCTACGACATCATTCGCTCCCCGATACAATGCTGCAAATCCTCAGAAGGCGCTGATTCTTCCCAAGGAAAGGCAGAGCAGGAAACAACTCCGTGAGAAATTATTGGACGTGCGGTGGAGTCTCTCTCTACCTTCTTGAGGATCCCTATGTTTTCATTCAAAGTTAGTGACTGACACTTCGACTGGCCATGCTGCAGTGCACAGATGGAAATTGTTGAAATCGGAAATATCGTACGCAAGCATTAAAATTACCGTATTTTGTCAAAAATTACCTTACACACTCATTCAAATAATAATAATTATCATTTATTATTACAAATATAGTAATATTTATTAATATTATTATTATAATTATTAAGATATATATATTTGAAAGATATAAATTAATGAAACAAGTGTTACTGATAAACATTTAAGTAATTTTTGCAAACCTACATGAGGATATATACGATTACGATTCTCTTCATTATTTTACGTTCAGAAATATTCAGAATGACTAAAAATGCGTAAAATCTAAGAAATTTGAAAAGTATGCGCCTAAATTCATGTAGCTCATACAGTATCTGCAATATAAAACAAGATTTTCACTGAATATCATAAAAATCTATAACATTAGTATAATAAGTAAAAAAAAAATGAAATCTCTGCTTTGTCCATCGGGTCACACCGGGTCCCGAGTATAAAAACCGTGACCGGGTCCAAATAGTGACCCGGTGATCCGTTTCAGCTTTGGTGGCTATGGAATGAATGCAATCGTAGTTATATTTGATATTCATGAATGCCTTCGCTCAGAGCAGAGGACAAATTTCCCTGCACATGATGAGGAGTGCTCAGCGGTAGATACTTGAAGTTTGCTTAGCATTCGGGAAGTCGTGGGATCGATCCCGGCGACAGAACATCCTGAGCTTTTCAGTATTTTCCTCAGTCATACCAGGCAAATGCTGGGATGGTACCTACAATATAGGCCATGGCCGTCTCCCTTCCAACATCCTCAGTGGGTCGTGGTGGGTCCAGTGGGTTGTAGGTCAAGGTGGGTCGTGGGTCAAAATTTCATTGACCCACGCCAATTCTGGCTACTATCTCACTGCTCAATTTCGGGAAACGTAAGTTTTGAGTTTAGCTCCATTTTTTTTTTTTTTTTAGTTTTTACTTGACATAACTTGAAGCTATGCTAAGTGAAGGCACACTCTGGCAATAAAAATTGAGTGATAAAAAAATAATTTGAGCAATCTAGTTGCTAGCGCGCGCGGAAAGATTTAAACACATGCGTTCTATTTCTGAAAGTGATAGTGTAATCACCTCCTCACGGTGATTTTAAAATTGCCAGTGCACGCGCTGTCGTATAAAAGAAATATTGTTTCATTCTCTCATTTCAAAAAAATACCCAGAAAAAGGTTGTTAGTGTGCACCTTGATTAAGTAAAGTGTGAATACAAAGTGAGCGGTAACTTACTTACCTCAAGAAAAGAAATGAAAGACCTTGGAGTTGACTTCAAGAAATTATTTACCTTTAATCATCTTATTGAGCGAGTGTTAGGTAGTGCTTACCAAAAGAGTAGGGTTTATAAGAAGGCAATTTTTGGATTTTCAAAATTACAACACTGTAGTGTTTTATACAAGAATTATGCATCTATAAAACATTCAAACACTAAGCACACCAAGAAGATTTAGGCAATTTAATATATATATATATATGTGGAAATATAAGAAAGGAACTTATGCAAATTCAATCGAAAAACCTTTAGGTCAACTTCTTCAAACCTTTGGATTTCGATTGTTTATTGATCTATGAAAAATGTCTTAATGAGCAGAAGGAATGAAAACTGAATTCAGAGCTCCTACGAAGCTAAATAATTGCTTATCGTATTTTTTTTAAAAAAATAAGCATAACATTTTAGGTTGTTATTATAAGCGTAAAGTTGAAGCAAGTACGTGCGCATAAACTGCATCTGTTCTCTTGCACTTGACAGAGATGGAGTAGGTCGGAATTCACATTTTAAGTGAGGGTCGGTGGGTCAAAGTTATGTGACCCGTCCATAACCCATAAATTGTATACAAGATTGAGCTTTTACATACAGGGTGTTTCTGAGCTACATCAAACTTCTGGAGGTGATTTCTGACACTGAAATAAGATGAAAGTTCCTGTGACAATTTTCAAAAAGTGCATAGTTTCGAAGCTACAGGCTGTCAAAAGCGTGGCAAATTGAACTTTACAGCTTCATATTTCCATTACTGTTAACAGTAGAGCTGATGTGGCACGGTACCGTCAAAGACTTTAAATATACATTATCAAAATTGCATATTTCAAAATTCCGCAATGAATGTACAGGGGATTCCCCAAAGGAATTATAGGATTCCCAGAAATTCACTGAAGTAACGATGGGTCGAAATGAGAATGAATGGGACGGATTTCTACCTAGAAACAACAACGGAACGATTTTATTTTAAACAAAGTGGTTACACGAAAAGCAGGAGTAATAATTATATAATTTCATCGAAAGTTTTTTCTCTTTTCATCAAAGAGATTAAATATCACTGTCCGATTGGATGCTGGGGATGACGTATGTCATCGTTACTCACACGGAAAGTCGTTTACTTCATGTTCATTTCGATCTACCTCTACTTCAGAAATACTGCGGAATCACCTAAGGCTTACTTCCTTTGCGGAATCCCTTGCACACTAATAGCAACATTTTGGAATATGCATTTTCAAATAGAACAGATTTAAAGTCTTTGACGGTACCATAGCGCATCAGATCTACTGTTCGTAGTGTTAAAAATTAGAAGCTCTAAAATTAATTTTCCCACGCTTTTGGCAGCATATAGCTTCGAAACTGTACACACTTCAAAAATTTGTCTTAGTAATTTTCGACTTATTTTGATGTCATGAATCACCTCCAGAAGTTTGTTAGTGTAGTTCATAAACACACTTTATATTGTTAACAGAAAATAATGTAATAATTGCGGCAATAATAATGTATACTGTAACAGTGCAGTTTGTGTAGTGCAACGTTATACCTTATGAATGATCCTCATAAAGTAACAATCCAGTTTTGGTACGTAAAATAGATCTGTCTAACTAAGAGGTGATTGCTATCTTATACATTATTTTCCACCATGATGGGTCATGGGTTGAAGTGGAATATGGTGGTCCGTGGATCAAACTGCGTCACCATGCGTTGTGGGTTCAGGAGGGTTACGTTTTGATTGACCCACGCTAGTGTTTGGATTATTCTCGACACCAACAATTTGTAATTTATTCATTAAATCATGTTTTGATCAACGGATGATAATTAATACTCGTAATACAGATAATAATTATGTTATTGATGTAATTGGCTCATTACTAAAATAAACACTTTTTCTGTTCCAATAAGGAATATAGCTTTAGTACATGCTGTACAGTTTCATCTTATACTACAATGTACAATTACGCACGTGCACTGTCGCGCACATTTTACAGAAAACCTGATAAACAACTTTAGGTTTTCCTTCACTAGTTTAGTTTCGTAGATGTTCAAAATTCAGTTTTCATGACTTCTGCCCAGCATTACTTTTCTTCAGGAAGTTATTAATTATCAAAATCCGAAGTTTCAAAGAATTTTACCGAAATGCGTTGTCGATTGATGATGTTTCGGGGTCCTTTAGACGCGAAGAAATATATTCAAGATTTGAAAGCTATAATGCTTTTGTATATGAATTCAAACATTTTTAAATTTACGAACAGTTGAAATATAACATACCTGATACTTATTTAAAAAATGTTACATAATGATAATGATAGTCCCCTGATCCTGTCGAAGGTTTCGCTGCGAAGGCCTATAACCGTTAAACGTTGTCGCTATGAAATATTTTATATTTGTTGACGAAATGTAAATATAGTAATATGAAGAGATCGCAGATTACGAGAATGTGTTGTACGTATAAAAGCATAAGTCAAAAGTGAAAAGGGAATTGACTATTTCCAAAGGTCATTATCAAAATATCGTCGTAACAAGGCAAATATGATACGGAAGCACGGATGAATTAATGTAATTAATATTCTGTTCATTTCTCTTGTTCTTTTTCAGTACCCTAATGTTTTTTCTTGTGCTGTACTATCTTTATTTACTTTTTAGCTGGTGTATATCGATAACATATTTGTGCAAAGCTATTAATGTATAAAAGCATATGTGTATGTAATGTAATCAATGAACAGTGTAATTAGTCCCACACTGTTGTGTTCATTTCTAATAAAGAGGAAAAAAGAAAGAAAGAAAGAAGGAAAGAAAGAAAGAAAAGTTCACGTTTTTATAATTTGGTTATCCTAATACCGAAGACAAACAAATCAAACAAATCAAAGTCTTTGCTAGTTCTAACAAATAGCTAGTGAAACTCTGTGGTGCTGTCTCAATTGTAAGTGTTTCCAACAAGTTAAAAGTTGTTTGCATTTCCGTTTTGAAACAATTTTCTTTTGCCATTAAAAGGTTAAATCGAACAACAGAGAAGTAAACTTAAGTTTCTGAAGTCGGTATGGTTTTCTGTTTCCTCTTACTTCCCTTGTGAGTCCGCAAAAAAGTTACTAACTTTGCTTCGAAGTCCATTTGCAAACAATTTAAGAACCAGGAAAGAAACGCATTACTCTTCAATGCAGAAAACAAGCAATAGAAACAACTAACACATGCTTTATGAAAATAACAATGGAAAGTAAAAAGAAGGAAGGAAGGACGGGAATGGATTAATAATTTTGTAACGGAAAACTTTTATTCCCTTGAGGTATCGATCCTATGACTACTGACGTAGGTTTCCATGCTATTAACAAACGTGCAAAACTCTTACACATTCACCTGCCATCAAGCGCTGACGTCAGACACGCAAGCTGAGAGAGATCACACTCTTCCCATAAAAGTTGCAAGCGTCCGTCCCTTCTTTTTCGAAACTGCTTTTCTATGCAATTTTTTCAATTTGTTAGTGTGCTTGTCTGCATTATGGTTTATTATAGTTTATAAATGACACGCAATAAAGCATATTTAGTAAGACAGTTGCAGCGATTTCATTTTCCACTTTCAAAGTGTTTTAATTGTTGAAATTTGGCATTGTTTTAGTTTCCTAAGTTGATTATAGAGGTATGCCTTGTTCCATGAATGTTCCATGAATTAACTCATAAGTGATTAAGAAAGCATGAATCTAGAGACAATGCTTTATAGGCCTATTTCTTGTTTGTTTTCTAATTGGTTGATGTTAAGATAAAATTAATTCTGTAGGTGGTAACAGTACTATGGCTTACCCCCGTCCCGATGTTGGTCGAAGTCTGACAATCTATTGTGTTAAAATACAACTCTTCCTGTATTTGACGGGTTATTCTTTACACTATTACTATTATTTATCATTGTTATTGTTGCATGTAGTTATAGTTGACACGAGTGATTCTGCCAGTTACCCCATGGGGCGTTTCACTCCCTAAATTCTCGAGCGCACTGCAACTTTAAAACGTTTACGGTCAAACCTGAAAGAAATCCAAAATTCCACGTACACCCTTCCTATTTTGGTTTTACGCCCTCCAGAATCTCTGGTTGTTACTTGTTAGTTGAAGAATTGTTATAAATCCAAGCTGGATTGGTGAGATTCAATGCCTGCTGTTTTTTGAAACGTATGTTCCAAACCAATTAGTTTTGGTGATTCCAGCTGGAGTAGAACACCTGCCCGCGCGCGTCGTGAGCGGCTGCGCTAATTTCTAGGGTATCCCGAAGAACATTTTGGCCCTAGCTGCGTATTAATGCCTGATCATTGTGGATCGACTTCCACATTTTTGGGACCGACTGCTACTGAGTTAATTTAATAAAAAATGTACTCTCAAAAGTTTGGAGTCTACCTGCGTCACCAACTAAACTACTTTGTTTAATAACAACCACAACTAATCCATTAAACGCTGGGAAGTTGAATTCTGGACCAAAAATTAACAACCCTACAGAAACTTGGCAAACTTCTGCTAAAATATAAGGATGGTTTACCAAATGAATATTAAAAAACAACACAGCTTAAATCTTCTGGAGGTTGCTTATCTATGATATATGAAACAAAGAAACAGAAAAATATAATAACTTGCACTCTAGCTTCAGAAACGAATAGTGCAACGTTGTTCTCCAACGACATATGCGTGTCCAATTCAACCACGGCTCTCCTCACATACACTGGGATCAATGGAAAATGGAGAAAAATAAACACGTGCCTGGAAGAAACTGTCGCTTAGGCAGAATACTTATATGTTGATAAAAGAAAGAGCAGATTGATCACTCGCTATACTTACCGTTAGCACAAAATGACACACTCACAATTTAAGCACATGGGTTTTAAAATCCTTAGTTCAAAACATTTCCAAAAAATATCAATACTTGAGGCAAAAGATAAAGAACATCAATTACTATGAATAAAACAAAACATCTCTGTACAAGATCTAGTTGACATAAGCTATCCTGTCCTAAATCAACTATTTCCAAACCAAACTACTGAGAAATGTCCAGAAAGAAGACTAAAAAGAGTCTACTAACGCTGTGCCACATTTATTCCGAAAAACTACAAATTAGAAAGAAAACATTAGTATATGAACAACTAATGTGGATTGCGTTACTGCTTAATTACACACTCAAAAGTGAGTAGTTAACCAACATGAAACAAAGTGCAAACCAAAAACAAAATTGTTTTAATAAAACTGGTGGCGGCACCAAGAAGGGACCAGGGGGCCAGACCCCCTGTTCAAAATCTTGCCCCCCACAATGCCCCCCCCCCCCAGGCAGTGATATTGCTACTACTAACTAAAGCTTGCGGAGATGTAGTAAAAATCAGTGACTCTTTGTAAATAAAACGTTCAGAAGTATTTTCTTTTAGGCGATTCCAACTGTAGCTTAACCCCTAAAATGCTACTACATAGAGAAATTCCGCAGTTTATCACAGAGATTCCATTCAGTGAGTTCAGTAAGTGAGTACCAACTTTTATCGCAGAATTGTATTTCTTCTTGGTGAAAATATGCTTAAGCATTTTTGAAATATTTTAATTACATTCTAGAAATTATGCAGAACAGTAAATCAATGGTGACATGAACTTTCAACGCGATATACTGATTAATGCTTCTGCTTCATATCTAATCTCAAAGCTAATAATATTCATTTAGCATCAACTACAGGGTAGTAGCATTAAGTTACTTCTTCAATTAATTTTGAATTTATATTGTGGCTTGTAGACATACGAAACTCAGAGTACAGAGATGTGGAAAAGGAGTCAATTGAAGCATATATTTCCCTGATGCAACTGAGGAAGCATCCTGGTAAACTCCCGAGTCAAAATAGTTGGCCGCGAGGGATCGATCACACCATCTTCCGAATGTGAAGTCAATGTTCTACTACTGAGCGTTGGCCATTCGGTGTGGGTGTGAAGTGTTTGTGTATTTGATTTCGTGTCAATTTTGAAAACTGGAAAAGGTAAACAAACGAAAGGAAGGAAGAAAAAGGGCGTGTACACTTCGTTTGCTGTAAGGAGTCCCCATTGAATATTTGTTGTAATACTGTTTCTATTAGAAAAAAACAAATACAGTTCAATGACTGATGATAGGTTGATAAACTTAAGATTACTTTACATTGAGGAGAAAATTGCTAAATCGTTAGATCTTGAAGAAGTTGTTGATAAGTCTACTTCACTATTAACTCGTCAGATGGAGTTATTGTAGCGGTCATCGCACATACGACGTTACTTATGCGATATCCAGGTAGTTTGTTTAAATAGCTTCGTACACATTTCGAAGAAATGCTCACTAAATATTTTTGCTACACGTTCTCCAATACATGTCCATTTTCTGCTGCACAAGTAGGCCGAATTTCTAGATATCAATTGGATTTCACAATGTCCTTCACATGAACATCAATTTTGTGTACATTCATTGAACGTGCACGATGTCCGTTTTAGGAACATTGATGTTATGGACAACCATTGGACGTCCACAATGTTCTACACATGCACATTCATTTTCTGTACGACTATTGTGCGTTGACAGTGTCTGTATCTGTAATAACAATTGCTGGATATCCGGTGGATATCCGCAATGTTCTTCGCATAGACATATATTTCCTGGTATTTATTGAACGTCAATAATGTCTGTCTTGGAGACATCCATTTGATTGACAAACAGTGGACATCTACAATGTCCTTCACATGGGTATCAATTTAATGGGCATTTCATTGGTCGTCCACATATTCATATTCTGGATACTCAGTTAACGTCCACAATGTCCATATTCGGGATATCAAATTTCAATGCATGCTGTGTACATCCATTAAATCTCAACGAAGCCATATTCGGGTTTTTAATTGTGTGTAAGTCCATTGAACGTCCATCTCATGTGTAGTAATGCAATTGGTTATAAAATGGACGTACTAATGGTATAGACGCCCTGTGCTGTTTGGGTTCTTTTTTCCACCAAGATGGAACTTAGTCTCACGACATGTCAATAGCTTAAATTTAAGTTTATAGGTCGCAGTATTGGTCAACGTGGAATCTGTAATGACCTCCGAGATCAAGCGACATCACACACCTTGAATTCTTGTTGTGGGTTCAATTGAAGCAACTGGTATATGCAGAGAAAATCTGTAATGTGATACATCTAAAGCACGGCGGCCTGAGCCTTAGATGCCTAAAGGTCATAAATAAAATTAAAATTCAATCTGAAAGCTAGAATCATCGAAAGCTGCGGCATCCCAGGGGATCTTTTGCGAACCTCTCTCGTGATTCGACTAGGTTTATGTAGCTCTCCAGGAGGGACACATGATGTACAGTCCCAATAGTACACACGTTAATTAGACATTGAGCAAACCGTCAGATGACAGTTCTTTGGAGATTTTTGTTCACGCGATAACGTTGATTCAACGAAATTGTGTTGAATATACGGTTGAAAAGGTGGATGGGCAAGGCACTACTAACTTCTGGTGCATACCTCTTACATCGTGACAGGCAAGTCATATCTGACCCGTCTGACTTTCTGGGAATATTCTCGTGTTGTTTGATGTCATGCGACCAACTTGCCTTAAAAAAAAGGCTTGCACTAAATATGGCGGTACTGTTGGCCATATGCAGCGAAATGTAGCCCCTTATTTATTTCCCATTTGTGTACTGTTTCATTCCACCATTTTGCAAAATGGCGAATAGAATTCTCTCACACACAAAAAAAAAATTTCTTTGAAAATCTCACTCCCAAACATCTTAATTTTGACACTGACTTTAACTCTTTAATACTTCTGGTTCACATACTTCAAAAGCCTTATTTTACGAATCTAGTAGTTTTATATGTATTCTAATTCTTCTTTGTTGTACTTCCATATCTTTTGTTTCTTTAGTCTATGTCACTACACCTTTTACGTTTAGTTACGTAATTTTTCCAAACAATCATTAGATGGAAGAGCAGTCTTGGACGCTGTAATAACATCATTTAAACAGTACCTTGCAATGCAATAAGTAGACAATACTAAGAATCAATTAAAACATTTCAAGATAAAAGTACATACCGTTATACAGAAAAGCAAAGAACCTATTGTGAATGATATATTGAAGAACCTAACAGTAAAATGTCTACTGTTAATAATATATGAAATATTCTGCAGCTGTCAAAATTGGTTGTGATTCATTATCTCTTCTAATTTTGTTCTTTTTTCCGTTCATGTTTCTGTTAAAATTAATTGAGTTTTATCTATCTAATGATTCCCCTGACATTAATTACAAGAAGAAGTTTCTCCATTAGAGAAGGAACTAATTTTAAAGACTTATCTAACTTTTAAAACAAAGCTTCGAGATTTCTGAGAATATTAGCAACATTAAATAAATGACTGACTTCAAGCAAAATGAATGTGAAAAATCTTCTGGATATTATTAATCATGTAGACTTAGTATGAAAAAGAAACGAAAATTCCGAAACAAATTTTATATTCCAGTTCCAAATGCAATATTTGTGGAACTGAGTGATTACTAAATGCCGTTTCGTTTCTGTATTTTACTTAGGTATAATACTCTATATGTTACTAAATATTATTATTTAAAGTTTAACAATAACCTATTTTATAAAGCACTATATATGTAAGCATGTAGCGCGTCCGAGTTATCACCGTGTCAGTGTACAGTAAAATTAGCTCCAAACCCGGAAATCCAAAAAAAACAAAGGTTTAAGTGTCCCAAATTGTTTGTTACCATTTACTCTAAATGCGGTAAAAAGTCTCCACAGAAAGACTGTCGGGTTTGGGAGGGGATGGGGGGGAAGGAAAGGAAAGGGGTCAGAAAAGTTTGTTTTCTCAGTTTTTCTCAAATATATCGGAAATCACGCAGCGTAGAGAAATTATTCCCCTATATAAAATTAATGTTCATTACATTTCCCATAAAAATGGCCCAATACATTTTTTATGCGCTTAATAGTTTCCAAGATATTGAGGGGAGGGGGTTTTGGTAAATGTTTTCCCTCCATAAATTGCAGAAAAATCGTTGAGATTATTGAAAACATTGATAATATTGTTGGACAAAAGCATTTTTATAATATAGATAATAATTTTATATACAACATTGATATTTTAAAATACATCCGTATATATACACAAATACAGTAAACTCCCGATTATCCGTGTCGTTTATGAAGTCATAATTTTATTTGTAGGCCTTTTTTTATCAGAAAATTTTACATAGCTCACAAAAATAAAATGTTTACATAGCTCTTACCTTCATATATTAAATACAAATATTATTTTCACTTCTCTTCCTCATCACTCTCATCAGTATCAGAATTTATTTCAAAGTTCTTGCACATCCTCATCATCTGGCAAAACTACATCCTCTTCCGCATCATAATCAATGGCTGCCTCTGTATTACTGCACCCATATCCAGCTGAGTTGGCACACATGGTTGAGCACTGAAGGGCAATTCTTCGACACTCACAATCGTTCAGACACTCTCCTGTGCAGGAACAAGAGACGAGATGCAGCAGCCATTCTGGAGCAGCACCAAGAGTTGTTGTTGTTGGGCTCAGATATCCGCTGACCTTCTTCCAGCCCCATTTTAGTGGGTCTTTCTTGAAACCATACTCCACTGCTCCACTTGGTGGTACACTCGTAGTGAATGTTCCCTTGCTGCTGCTTTTGTTGGAGGTAAAGTAGCTAACTTAAACTCACCTTGCACAGGCTGCTTTGCAACTGTCGTTAAATATATCTGGTGACGTAAACTGTCCAAATTTTGCGTCTTATGGGATTCATATAAAGACAGGAAAAAATCGTGCCCAGCAGCAGCAATATCATCTCTCTGTGCTTTGGGGTCATTGAAAATAAGTAATTTTTTTCTGAGTACCTCATCACATTTAACTCTTTTAAATGGGACAGTTTTACCTTTCCGATATAATGAAGACGCAGAATCACAACCTGTAAAGGCATAAACACACAATAAAACAGGTTTCATGTCCCCTATTTCATGCTGCATTGCTTGAATATTGTGAACTTTATTTGACTGATTTCCTTTACCAGGCACAATCATATTTAAGTTGCAGTCTGGAGGAGCAAGAGTAATTAACAAAACCAATAGGTCAGTGTCATCACCTTTACTCGAACCTCCATCCCTTTTAGAGCTTCTGCGATAGCTGACGAAACAATCAAAGTGTCTGCGTCCCCATGCGCTTGAAGCACTTGGCATCCTTTTTCCTTCAAGTGTAATGTCAGGAGGGAAATTAGTTCCTTATTGTTGCAAGGAATTCACTCTTCCCAAAGGTGACGTGAATGGGGTCTTCTACTTTCACATCTACGTTGCTAACTGAGCGAGATCTTCGCAGATGTCCCTCATCTTTTGTATTGAATTCTTCCCTATAGCCATCGAAGACTACAGTAGCTCTGCCGTAATGGGACATAACATAGTCACTGTATTGTTGGCATATTACTCGAAACGTTGCAGGGCGTTGCCAAACAACACGATGTAGGAGATGTCCTCCACCGACAACATATGATACCTCCAGGGACATTTCGTCACTAGGAGATGGATCGGTTCCTCCATTTGGTAGCACTTTTAGGATTGAAGACTTGGTGCCTTTCCTCATCA
>JAGDQP010014395.1:0-45313 GCA_022664845.1 Lepisma saccharinum | reverse complement strand
CCAGTATCCTATTTCAAACGCGTTCTATAGTCCTACATCAAACATTCATTGGACATGGAGTATATGTTGTTGAATATGGGGGTTCAAAATTAGAAACGTTTGCCCTATGAGTACTCGAGACTCACTCCAGTATACAGTAAATACTGACTGCTGTAGTGCCTGTGATCGTTCAGTCTGTGATCGGTAATGGTATATCAGTAGGGCTTCACGCCTAGTGTCAATATTTTACATCTACCCCTCGGTGTTGTACTTCTGTATAAGTTCTCAATCTGAAACATAATTGATTCGCAGATATAAATTTAGCTTAATTTTTAGAACGCTATTATTATCCATTAGATTATTCTCAAGCACTCTGGCTTACTGAGTCGCTATCGATTGAACAATAATTTTATGACACAGGTAGTGACTATCTGTATGTCTTGTCAATTGTTATTTAAGTTTCACATTGCCAATTCTTCACATGATTTGTTATGATATTGATGTATGTTACAGTTGTCCATTGC
This sequence comes from Lepisma saccharinum, assembly GCA_022664845.1. Classification (NCBI taxonomy): domain Eukaryota; kingdom Metazoa; phylum Arthropoda; class Insecta; order Zygentoma; family Lepismatidae; genus Lepisma; species Lepisma saccharinum. The sequence continues at coordinate 44,810 of JAGDQP010014395.1, read as the reverse complement.
AAAATTTGATTTAAGTCTTCTTTCGGACTATTACAAAATTATCATTAAAATACTCGTAACTATGATTTTCAATAGGGTAATCCTTTTTATTAACTACTGTGTTACTTTAACCGTCTATTTTTTTAATAAATGGGCAGGCAATCGTCATCGTGCATTTTATCCATTTTTACCTCACTAGCCTATAACGAGAAACTAGTCAAACATCAATTTATATCAGAGTAAGATCAGTGGTCAGATTGAGAGGGTGGAATGCTGTCCCCCTAGTTCAAAGAAAAAAAATTAACCATTATTTTAGTTGGCTGAAACAAAATTATCCAATCATTTTCTTGGACTGAAATCTTCTTTCTCAGTCGATCTTTTTAATCATTTACTTGTGTTATTCCAGTTTTTCATTTTCCTGTTTGAGAATTCTGCATATTGAACAGGAAAATTTTATTCTTTCAAATATAACTTTCATATTAATATATTTACTATTGTCCAGTACCAACTAAACCTTGTTCGCTAATTCAAATGTAGACAAGAAATTAGGAATTTAAATTCATTCATAATGTATATAACATCTATAATATATATATATATATGAGCTCCTGCGTAGCCTAGTCGGTAGCGCGCTCGACTTCAGTGCGAGCGGTCCTGGGTTCGATTCCCGGTGGGGGCTAAAAAATTTCGGTGTTGACCCAGCATCGTGAGGACAATTGGGGAGCTGCTGTGAATAAAATACAGTGGCGATCACAGTGAGAGCTTCGGCTCTCCTCTCCGAACCCGTCTGGTCAGCGTGGGAGCAGTAGACCAACTCCTCCCTTCGGGGAGAGGCCTCATCCACTAGTGGATTGAATATGGCTGTGATTTATTATTATTTATTATATATAAATATGTGTGTGTGTGTGTGTGATCACTATTCCACCCCATTGCAGGTTTCGACACTACCATATTCATGCCAGATATGATCCAGATCGACAGTTCTGAGTTTACTTTGTGAAGACGTTTGCAACAATATATAACAGTTATGTGCGATCACGGGTTCACCCTCGATCAAAATTTCGGTACTACAATGTTTATACCGAAATTTGCTGAAATCGGCATTTCTGAGTTTGCCTTTTCAAGAGGTTTCCAACAATGTATATACACATTAACTGGTTCACGCTCTTCCATATTTCCGCACTTTTTGTTCATGTCCAAGTTTGGTCAAATCGACATTTCTGATTTTGTCTGCTCAAGAAATTTGCATACATGTGCCATCGCTCTTTCACCCCCGTTTCAGTTTTCGGAACTAGTACCCAGCTCTATGATTATTTAATCTTAAGATTATTTACCTCTTGCTAAAATTGTACTAAACCTTTAAACTTTCAAAATACAGTATACTCGAAGTGTATGCAGTTAATAATAATAATAATAATAATAATAATAGTATTGCAGTGAACATTAAGGTGAATTGATCCATGGAAATTATTGATTTAAAGTTTTCACCCATTTTGACAAAAGTAGTGTTTAAGTTATCAACTGCATTTTATTGTGAATAGTTTGGAAATACACTGCACAAATTCTAATTGTCTCATCATAATTGTAGTTATAATATTCTAGTGACTGATTTTGCTGTGCAGCATTAACAAATCTTATTCAATAAAGCTATTTGTTGAAACCTTTAGACCGGCAATCCTGACATATTTCCAATGTTTTCCTCAGTTTCACAAGATGTAAATCTGAACTGTACCCCAACAAAGATCCTGGTTGCTTACTTGGTCATCCCTGATGCAAGAAGGGGAGGTCCGGAGAGGTGTCATTCCCGAGATATGACAGGCTTCATCCCAAGCTATTTGTTCAGTACGCGAAAGAAAGGAAAAATATAGTTAAGTTAAGATCAAGAAAGTATTGAGTGGTGAATTCAACTGAGGCGGTGAAGTTAATAGAGGAATTAGGGCTGAAGAGAGAAAGTACCGTGATGTTTAGTGTTGATGTTGAAATTTTGTTTACAAGTCTACGAAGAGAGAAAATACTGCTGTGTATAGTGAATAAGGAAATGAGACTGAAAGTTACAGAAGGGTTGGATAATGATAGAATGGTGAAGGCTCTAAAAGTGGTATAGTTGAATTTATTTTGTAAGATAGGTGGCAAGATAGTGTGTGCAAAAGAAGGCCTCAGTATAGGACATGAATGTTTGGGAAGGAATGGAGATGGAGGTAAGAAAGGACAGAATGCTACTGTTTTGATTGTACGTAGATGACTACCTCGGTATACGGAAAGGCTCAAGAAGAATTCATTAAGGAGTTCAATGATATCGGTAAAAGGAGATTGAAGTGGAATGTGAGATGGAAGAAAACAAGTATTACATTTCTTGGATATCAGGATTGAGAAAACGAAACAAGAAAGATTTGTAACTTCATGGTTCAGAAGAAATATGTAGCAGGAGTTATTTGCCCCAAGAGGAGCGACCTTGATGAAGTAATTAAATACAATTTTATAACGAAGATCGGAAGAAATATTAGAGGAGATTAACACGAGAGAAGATCAGAAGAAGAAAGATGTAGAAAAGTGTTGGGAACAATTAAAGAAGAATGTATATAATGAGGATGGCAGACGAATGATCAAGAGAAGAAAATGGCACAAAAAGAAGAAGGGAGAACTAAAACAATATGAAAAGAACAGTTGCGTGGTTTAGAAATTGGTGAAGAATTACCGAGAAAATCAAGAGGCTGTTGGTAAAGGTAGGAATGAAAACGTATAAGAAAGAAGGGAAGAAGGCCTTGGACTTAGAGACAAGGAAGAAAAGAGGTTCTCTAAATGGAGAAGATTGAAGAGGAGTGTATGAAATATAAGGCAGGCTATACAAGAGAGACGGAAAAAAATTTACAGGAGTGGTTTAAACTACACAAGGATTACGTCAGATGAAAAGAGACAGAAATGCTATTTAGAAACCAGTGCAGGAAGGAGCGAAAATGCTAGAACAAGAGCAAAGGATGTTGGTTAGGAAGTGGAAAAAACCTAGAAGAATTAGGGAAACGGAGGTGAAAGCGATGAGCTAGAATGGTGGGTTGAGTCTACATTACAAATGGAAAGTATACTGGGAAGTGAAGAGTGGACCATACTCTATATACGGTATTTGCTTCTACAGCATACTTGTTACTAAACTATATTTCATCAATTGCCGATAAATAATAATGTTGAAATTCAACACATAATAAATTTATCACTTTTAGTCTCGGTCATGCCTTTCAAAAATGCACGCTTAATACAGATGGTGTAATACGCCGTCAGTTTATAGATCACAGCCCAGAAATTGAGATAGAAAGTAAGAAAACAAGCTAGAAATATGTAATATCGCTAGAAACAGTATAATAAATGATACCTTGTTGTGCACACAGAGGACAAAATATACAAAAATCCTACATTTTCACTTTCTACATATTCAATATTTTGATGCGCCTTATATTCGAATATCTTTGTGGTTCCCTGTTTTCGGTTGCTCATTATATTCGAGTGAGATGGTAAGTGGACTATACTTAATCTATCTGTAAAACAGCAGTTGGTTGTGATGAATTTAACGTATTTTATGTTACCCGTGAGCCCAGTGCACATACCGACCGAGTATCCCACCACAGAAATAGACTTTTAAAAATTAGAGTTGCTTAATATTGCGAGGTACAACAGCATATGATTTGTTCCTCTAGTTAATGATACTGGTGTATATATATATCCTACTAAATTATCTCTGCACTTATAACTTGTCCTAATAACGTTTTCTGTTATTTTCAAATAAATACGCAAGACCAAACTTTTTACTCAATTTTTTGTATTTTCCTAGCATCTTTTTCCGTCGTTTTCCCCTATGAATCTTGCTTCTAAAAATACTAACAAAGCTAATGATACTTTTTACAACTGTGGTTAACAAAATAAAGGTAAGACCAACTTGTCAGCTACTGGTATTAATGTTACTTATTATAAGATCATTGAAATTTAAATGACTTTAGCTCACACAATGGTGCAGAATTTTGAGAGAACACACGCTATTTTACTTTTGCTATACTGTAAACAGCTAGAGGATGAACTAGAACAAATAAAGTGCAAACAAATTAAAGTTATTTATTCTTCAAACTTCATGGCTCAGAGTTCCCGTTTCACAAGTCCTCCTACTTAGTTTTTGTTACATTTCGTGGACCACAAAGTGACAAACGAGATTAATTTGAGACAAGTAGAGACAATAACACATACCTTAACCTAGCGTAGCTGTGGATCGTTATTGTGTTAACGAGGACTCAGTGTAGTAAACACATCATCGAGAAAAAACATATACGACCACAATAGGATCGACGGCAATTTCTTTGTCGGAGGCTGCAAATTAGCTTGAGTCAATAATCACTGCACAAAGATTGATCATCCCATGAGCCATTTTGATTCTCATTTTCATCTTTTTCCTCATCATTTCACGGGCTTTGGTCCCAGGACGGACTGATAATATGACGTACGGCTTTCACAGCAACTTGTGGCTCAGCTTAAAACTTCATCACATAGCGATTTTCGGACCATACATCTATCTAGTCATTCTAAAAAGGGTTCAGGCACTGAATCTCGAACTCGATCTCGTACTCCTGTAGGTAACAATGACAATAAAGCACCTGATTCACCTCCAAATAAAAAAAAAAACATGTCCAGCATGACAATGATAGTGATAGCAATTCCTATGACAGTAAGCATATTGACAAAACTAATTCAGCACTTTCCACATCAATGTACTATTTCCTTTAAAGCAATTTCGACTCTAAATTCCCAAACCCTAAACAGCTTTTAAATAAGTTTCTCAAATATATACCTACACAATCTGTCTTGCAGCCTATTTCTACCCGCAATGGTTTCATAATCAAATCTCCAGATCCTAATCTAGCTACAACCATACGCAATAAGTACAGCTCTGAGATTTTTGGAGCATCAGCTAAACTGACTATTCTAATATCTGAACAAACTAAACAGCCACCACCACCACGAAAGCCACCATTACTATCAGTAGTTATCTACGGTGTTGATCCTACCTGGACAGATGAAGAAATAGCCTATGAACTCAGAAAAGTATTTATTAACCAAAATTATTCGCATCAAATGTCAGTCAGGACTTACCTATCTTGAAGGTGTCCTCACTCAATCACAGGAAGTCATCAACGATCTACTCACAGTCGAAGTGTGTATATATATATATATATATATATATAATTATATATTGCACTGGATGGATGTATATATATATATTGGTGGGCAGTCTTGCGAGAGTCAGAATTATCAAGAAGGTCAGATTTAAGCGTTTTCTTTATATTCATTTGTAAGGTACATTTAAGTTTTAGTTTTTGTTTAGGTTTGAGAACATTTCACTTCCCGAGATGAGTCAATGTGGGTTATCACGTGTTCTGGAAGTTGAATTTCGTGTGTCTCACAAGTTCTGATTTTCCTTAAAAGGTGTGCGTTTTGAATCTTTGTTCATATTTTTGTTTTCCTTCGCCTGAAAAATTACATTCGGTCATTAATTTCCGATGATCGACTCGCCTGGTTGATGATTTGGCTGTGGAGCGGAAAGAAGTTAAGAAAATTTCTATTGACGATCTTTTAATGATTGCTAAAATGAGGGAAATACCCTTTGATATATTCAAGATTTTCATCTGCTGTAAAAATCACTTTACAAAAAGCCAAAAGTTAAGATTTCCTTATTTTTATATCGGATATGAGTGGTAGCTGTCTTTAGCTATATCAGATTAACAGCTAAGAAATGCATGTGAATTAAGTACAGGGATTCCGTCGGGATTTTCAGTTTGGGTGGGGAGGTGTAAAGTCAAAATTGGGAGTGTATAATTCTGTCGATTCTTGACCGTACTTTTCTTAAGTTGGGGATGCTCTGGAGGATTTGGGGGTGACATCTCCCACAGGGGCCTTGCGGAATTACTGATAACGTATATGCAGAGTATGAAGTAACAACTACACTTGGAAATCGGTGGAATGTACTAAGCGAGATTATAAAGTCTTTCGTAAATGATCCGCCCTCCCAAGACTGATATTACGTCACTGAGTGCACCATTAATAGACTCACATCATACTTCGTCTCTCACTAATACTTTGCAGATCATTGAAAGAATTATAAAATAAGGGCCTAAGAGAATTATTACGTTTTAACTCACTTTTCAACTTTCTGAAAATCTGTAACTATACATTCTATAAATCTGTACGTCGGAAATAAAATACACTATGCCGTTTTTCGCAAACCTCGAGCTCAGTTCACAGATTTGTTAATTGGAGTACGCTCTTTCGTTTTTTTTTGTTTTTTTTTGCGTTGTGTTGTGTTGTGTTGTCTATTGTCAATTCTTCTACAAAAGAATGATATAATTGTGTATACTTCCAGCAAGATCATGCTCAAATGTAAAAAAAAAAAGTATGCACTGAGGTTGAGTTTGGCAATAAGTGACAGTGAAGTTTACCTCCGAAGTACGCACATCTGTTTCCACGTATAAGAGATGAACCAATATACCGTTGTTCAGTAATAACAGGTGAATGAGAGAATATTAATTGTAAAGTTCTTGATCCAAGAGAATTTGGAATTGTTTAGCTACAGGTTACAAGTGATCGGCTATATGTTTAAAAAGATTATTACGTTCCTGGGCCAATATCTAACAACACGTAACTATTGAGTCGTCTTCAATATTGAAAATATTGACAACAGTACAGTCATCCGCTGGCAATATTATGAATTGTGTGGCCTCTACGTAGTGTCCCCGCTACGAATTGTCATGGCTATGTATTGTCGCTCTATGTAATATGTTGCTATTTACATTATTTTGTTGAATGCTTTTGCTATACAATATTAATAATGTTTACAAAACTTTAACTTTCACTGTGGCCTTAACATTTAACGACTAAGAAAAATAAGTATTTTTCAGAAAAATAATACGGTGTGAGGTAAAAAAAAAATTCTTCACTTAGCTTAAACACAAACATTTGCTAGGTGAATCGCTACCTATCTCATATACTGAAAATAACCTAACGTAAAACAAATTATGATAAAATTAAACTCTGTAAATTTATCAGGTAGTTTCCGATAAACGCTTGAAACTTAGTCACGATAGAAATGGGTAAGTCTTGGCTATGAAATCAAGCTGCACGTTAGACGTGAAGGAAATTCGCAATGTGCGGAGTATGAATTATATTCACGTAAAATTGAAGCTATGTAGTGGCTACGTAGCACTATCGCTATGTAAGATGGCAGCTACGTATTATTGTCGTCACGTAAAATAGCGACTATTATAGTCATGGCTACGTAGTGTCGCCGTTATGTAACGTCGCGGCTATGAAAAGTCGTCGCTACGTAGTGTCGCGGCTATGAAATGTCGCGACTACGTAGTGTCGGCTACGAATTGTCGTTCTATGAAATGTCTCGCTACGAAATAGCATGGAATCCTTACTGTTTGGCGTGTTAGATTTCGTTCTTTATTATGCTGGAATTTAATCCAGTGTAATTAATGACTATTAGATATTTTGAAGTCATCATGAGAGAGAGCGAAATCTAACACACCAAACAGTAAGACATATGAGGAAACAAGGTCGACTATTAAAAAATGTTGAAGATGTTATTTCCTAACGATACTGGTAAGTCACTGCTGTAAAAAAAAAGCTATCTTCTGATAAGTTCAGATTCCATTTCACTAGTTTGAATACTATTTCAATTTTGCTTTAATCTACTTTTGGAAATATTTAATATCATTCATCAAACTATTAACAAGGCACAAATGCCCCCGTCACAGAAAGCACAAATGCAATGAGCTTCCGGGAAAATAGAGGTGCCTGGGAAATTTATCCTTCCCCCTTCAATTGCCACACTGCCCTATTGCAATTATAAGGTATGAAATTGCTTCAGGAACATTCATATTAAAAATTCAAGCCTTATTGTATTAAGATATTTACACATTTCAACTGACGATTAAAAAGGGCAGAAAATATCTGCCAATTAAACTATCAGTTGGGATTTAAAGTTCAAGCATTTTAATATAGTAAAGTTTGAATATCTAAAAGGATGTGCTAGAATTAATTTCAGCCCATAAATTTTAAAATTACAATCGGGATTCTCCACATAAACATGAGAATTAAACATTTTGTTCTTCAGCATTGGGTAACGGGAACCAAATTATTTTTTTTCTGTGTACCAGTAGATTGGAAGAGAAAACATTTTAATCCATATTGTGTTTCACATGTTCACATTTCACGAACGACTCAACTTTTTCCAATCTCATTCCCAACAAACCCTGAACAGCAGGGTTTTGATAAATAATTAACATTTCAATGGTAAATTCTTTCGGCATTATATCAAATTGTTTCTGCGTCATTTTCGACTTCGTGATTAACATTTAGTCGTGTTAACATTCAAATATGCTTAAAGATGGTTGTACCTTGCACGATCATACAACATCTCGAGGAAGTTGGTTTAACTATGATGAACAAATATAATGTTAAACAAATGAGCCACGTTTCCGTAGAAAACGTTATAGATCTGAAAGTTTCGATTCGGCTGAAGTACCGTATAGGGTGTTGCTTATTGTATTACCATACTTATAAATACCGCCTTAATAAAAAATATATAAGAAAAAACATCACAACCTAAAAAAAATTAGTAAACAAAATACCCATAAATAAAATTCTAGCATATTCCGATATAAGATGTTCTTGGAATCGGAAGAACCAGTCTGTCGTGATGTGTACATATGCGTTTTCGTCAAAATACGGTTATCATATAATTTATCATCTACGTCTATAGCACAAACCTTGTATTTATGAGATGTAATAACTATGCAAAACGTTTTGTATATATGATTACCTTGGAGTTCTTTAGTATCAAAAAAGAAATAATAATCAGAAGAGTTTATTACATCACTTCAATTCATTAAGGAAATAACAGAATGTGTTTGTACCCACAAGTTTTGAGAGTCAGTTGGAAACCCACGGTTGAGTTTAGAGGGGCAGCTCTTTGCCTCCCAATTCCTGTCAGGGAACAGATTAATAGAAAAAAAAATATGGTAAAATATGAATCCCTGTTATCGTCACTGATTCTCATAAATGGTGGGTACATTATACAGCCTGTTTTACAGAGACAGTGACCGGTATATGGATTCGAATTTTACCATTTTTTTTCTTTGAATATGTTCCGTCCTAAAAATTGAGAGGCAAAGAACTGCCCCTATAAACCCAACGCTGGGTTCGCCACAGCCTCTCAAAAATTTACGTACAAAATCGGCATTGAAAATCACAATTCAAAGGTACAGTTTTTGCAGTGTAATCCACATACTATATAGCCCCGTGGTCACTCACTCACTGATTCACACACTCATCCATATAAATTCACAGGCCAAACTACTGGAGCTAGAAACACTAAATTTAGTATAAAAATTTAAAAATATGAGTATGTAAAGGAAAAGATCCGACATTTTGAAAAAGTCGCTATCTTGGATCCAAAATGGCCGCCAACCCATTGTTGTATAGAAGAGAGAGATTAAACGACTGGGGCTACTAAAATGCAATTTTGTATGAAGGTATCACTAGTACGTTCGAAAATATTTTCAAACATTCCAAAAGTCGCCATCTTGGATCCAAAATGGCCGCCAAACCCATTGTTGTATAGAATACCCAGCCTAAACTACTGAGACTATTGAAATGCATTTTGGTATGGAGGTACATTATCAATAGCAGGTTAAGACAATATTACACAATTTACCGAAAGACGCCATCTTCAATCCAAAATGGCGTACGATAAAAATACATTTTCCACACCGTTTGAGGTAAAGATACGAAATTTGGTATGAAGGTGTATTATGACGATTAGTATAGGAAAATATTACAAAATCTTGAAAAGGTAGCCATTTTGGATCCAAAATGGCCGCCAAACCTATTGTTGTATAGAATAGATACCCTAAACCGTTGGGGCTACAGAGATAAAATTTAGTATAAAGGTACATTATTGCTATTAGGTTACGAAAATGTTATATGATGTATCCAAAAACGCCATCCTGAATCCAAAATGGCGGATCTAAAAACGCATTTTTCACACCGTTTGAGCTAGAGTTACGAAATTTGGTGTATATTTGCATTATGACGAGTATTTGATTAAAATATTACAAAATCTTGGGAAAGTCGCCATATTGGATCCAAAATGGCTGCCAAAATATCATTTTCGACATCGTTTGAGCTAGAGAAATGAATTTCTATTTGAAGGTGTACCTTCACGAGTAAGTCACAACAATAAAATAAAACGTTAAAAAAGTCACCATCTTTAATCCAAAATGGCCGTCAGAAAACCGATTTTCTAAAATTAAGACTAGACAAACGAAATTTGGTATGGTGGTGTACCATCAGGAGTAGGTCACAAGAATAGTGAAAAACCCCTAAGTGGGGGGCGCAGCCTCCCGGTAGGTGGTATATTTGTACCTTGAATTAGCAGTTTGTCAAAGAGTAATTGATTACTAAAAAGGGGATGCAGCCCCCAACCCTGATTTTGGGAGCACACCTTTCACGGTTGTCTGGAGAGTAATTATATACAACTCTACTATTCACTTAAGTGGATAATACAGTTGTGTACAGTTTGTTAAGAGCTAGATGATGACGAAGGATCTGAAGGTTACCGATGACAATGTTGATAAATTTGTGAGAATCAAAAGATTATGTTTATGACTCGTACTTCCTAAATGAAGCAAAGTTTGAATGGTTTACGATTAAGTACAGGTAGACAAGTAGAACGAAAACTATAAAAACAATTGTCAAAGTTTCTTTATATATCTATGGCTGTTATATCATTTTTATGGAAGACATGCGCAGTGAGAATAAGCTAGCCTATGACGTTTCTACTAACTCGGGTGACCAACCGTCCAGGGTTACCCGGGAATGTCCCGGTTTGGACCTTTGAAGTCCCGCGTCCCAGGAAGACCTTCCCGGGGACGCCTAAAGTCCCAGTTTTGTTCCAATTCTGTAAAACATAGTGTAAGCACAATTAAAAAGAAAAAAACACACACACATAACTTATGCATTTCTAGGAATTCAATTATCGTATTTGTGGAATTAGTGACGTTTCGGAAATATGTGTAAGAAGAGGTCACTTGAAAACTGATACAAAATGAACACTAGGGTAAATTATTATTTAGATGGAAACATTAATTAATTCTAAACAATTTTGATAAGAAAAAAACATTCTGACCATCACAACTATTTAGGAGAGAGTTGGTTCAAAAACTCAACACCATTAGACAACTCCATTATTAACGCAGAAAGTGAAAACTATGAATAGGGGAAATCTGTTCGTTTTAGTCGATTGTGCTTAAAAACATGAAAATAAATGAAAAAAAAACACACAAAAATAGTTTTCTTTTAAACTTGAATGTGGTTTTCAGTTGGCAGAACACTCACCTTTGTTTCTAGGGGTCGTCGGATCGATCCCTCCTCATGCCTGTGGGCTTTGTGGTGGACAAACACCGTGTGCGTGGGTTTTCTGGGGGTGCTCCCGTTTCCTTCCACTTTCTTCATTCCACCAATTCACCCCATCATCATCCATACGGCTTGAGCCCTTGTTGCCTAAAAACCTTAAAATAAATTAAACAATTCGAATGTGGTTTCTTCTTTCAAGTTTTCGCTCACTGTATTAATAAAAGAGTTGTCGTATGGCACAATGTCTCCGGTGAGTGAATGGTAACTCTCGCTGCCTTGCAATCAAGGGATCCCGAGTTCGATTCCCGGTTAGAACACAAGTGATTCGGAGTCCATGTTAAGCTGTAGGTCCTGTCCTTAGAAGCTTAAAAGTTCGTTTAGGGTGTTAATCTATATATTAAAAAACATTGATAAAGATTTGGCCAGTCCGTCCGGCCTTTAAACTGGACCTATTTTAATCAATCTTTTTCTTTTTAAATATCCGGCTTAATACGTAGATGAGCCATCAATAAGCCGCATTCCTCTCTGTCAAGCTTGAACTGAGGGAGAAGTGTTTGAGTGTTCTCCCCTATGTATTCCTTATGGAGAATATTTATGATATTTTTCACAAACTTTGTCCAGTCCGCCCGGCCGTTCTACTGGACCGATTTTGATAATTCTTTTTAAAATATCCGGATTAACACGTAGATGAGCCATCAATACATTGCATTCCTCTCCGTCAAGTCTCAACTGAAGAAGGAGTGTTAATCCAAAATGGCCGCTCAGAAAGGCGTTTTAGAAACCACTGAATCTAGAGAAAGGAAATTTGGTATGAAGGTGTACCATCACGAGTGGGTCACGATAATAAAAGAAAACGTTTAAAAAAAATCGCCTCCTTAATCCAATAATGTCCGCCGAGAAACAAATTTTCCAAACCACTGAAACTAGAGAAACAAAATTTGTTATGAAGGTGTACCATCACGAGTAGACTACAATAAATGCATCAAAACTCCTCAATGGGGTTGCAGGCCCCCCGGGGGGTGGGGTATGGAGGCAGATCTTTATCATGGATGCGCAGTCCCTCGGAGAGTCTGGTTCCGATAAAGGGGACGCAGCTCCTAAAACTCCCGAAGTTAGGGGCTCAACTCGCCACGGTGAATCGAGTATTGGTGACACCCCAATGACTGTTGTCAACATATTTTATTCACCCCGCACCAGTGGGCGGGCAATAAAGTTTTAAATTTAAATGTGGATTGTTGTATATTAAAATATGTAGGTTCAATGTTTTAAATCATTATAGTAGTATTTGGCAGGATTATTAGTATTAGTAGTAGTAGTGGTGGTAGTAGTTGTTGTAGTAGTAGTTGTAGTGGTGGTGGTGGTGGTTGTAACAGATACAGCATATTTGCTCCATGGAGGCGCAGACACCCAGAGATTATGGTTACGATAAAGGGGGACAGCCCCCAAAACTTACCAAGTTAAGCACGTGTAAGCGAGTATTGGTAACTGTCCCAATGAATTTTTTCAACATATTTTATTCACCCCGCAGCAACGGACGGGTACTTTAGCTTTAGGATTGCAGTATTTTTTTTTTCTTTGAAAGTTCATTAAATCTATTTTCATATGTAAAAAATGGGATGGGCCATCAAAGCACTAGGGAAAATAGTGAAATATTATAAATGTCCCTGTAAAAAGTAAAATGAAATCTTACATTGCTATCTTCATTTTTGAATTTGAATTTTATTTACAGCCTTTAGGCATATAAGGCTCAGTCCGGAATACGGGAGGGGAAAGGATGCTGGAAGATGCCGGGCAGGGGCTATAATGACAGTGCCATCCCGTGCCTGCCGTGATTGAAGAAAATCCTGTAACGGTTCTGTGCTTAAATGATGGAAGGTGTTTCATGGAGTGTTGGAAAATTTTAAAGTATTATAAAGATTAATTAAGATAACCAAACGGGCCGCAGGCCCACTTGCTATGAGTTTTCGGGATAATTTTCAAAACTCAATTTTTAAAAAATCCATAAATGGCGGATTTTCGGAAACATATTTAAAAACACAAAATTTTAATTTAAAAAAAGTATCCAAAAATGTCGGATTTTGAGGAACATTTTCAAAAACACAAAATTTTTGAAAAAAAAAAATCCAAAACTTATCGGAAAATGTTTAAAAACATTAAAATATATTTAAAATAGTTTCGTAAAACCTTTGTCCGGTCGCCCAACGCATTTCACTGGACCGATCTGAGTGATTTTCCTTTTCTAAATTGTTCCTAATTACACCTAGATTTGTAATGAAGCATTTGCATTCTTCTCCCCTTCATCAGCTTTGAATAAAACAAAATCTCATTTTCCTCCCTTTGTATTTCTTATGAGAATCTTTTCTGCAGAAGCTTTGTCCAGTTGCCCAGCCATTTCTACTGAACCGAATTTCATGAATGCTTATTTTTTAATTTTCGTATATGTTATACGAAAGAGTATACGTTAATGCTTATATGTTATATACGTATAACATATACGTTATACGTATATGTTATACAAATATCTTATCAAGCTGCCGTGGTTTTCGAGCCCGAGGCCTTGACTTAGCATTCAGGAGGCCTTGGGTAGAGTTTCAGCGGCCGACTATTCTGACTGAGGTTTCTCTACTTTTTTTCTGTCACACCAGGCTAATTTCGGAATGGTACTTTCATAATAGGCCCTGGCCGACACTTTCCCGCTTCCCTTCCCCTCTCCAAACCGGACTGAGCCTTAGATGCTTTAAGGTCATAAATAAAATTAAAAAACTAGGTATGTTAGGAACCATTCGCATCCCTCTCCTTCTACATGTTCTTGCGGAGCCGCGCACACAATAGCCGAGTGCACTCTGTTAATCCTTTCTTATATTATCGTACAACAGCGCAGGGACCCCGCTCTGTTTCATCTGGTTCCGTGGTGTATTCGGTAACATATTAGATCTCGGTGCCAAAGGTGAGATCCCGCATCTTGCAAAAATATTTCTTGATCATCTTCAAGGAACGTCAAGTTTTCTATGCTTATCTATATTTAAAATAGTTTCAAAATCTTTTCTCCAGTCGCTCAGACGTTAGTAGGTAAAAATGTGGGATCTAACCCAGAAGAACTTTCATTGATTATTTTTTTTATATAAATGATTGGTATCTGTCATTGTATTCTACGAAGTCATGTTCTATTGGTTTGCCAGCCTGTATCTTCTCAGAAACTAATATCATCACTGACACTTATGGAAGGGATATTACATCTTCTGAGCTCTTTCCAGTTTCTCTGGGTCAGTAATTTAACACGCTAAATTCAAAAGTTTTGATCGGCCTCCTGGAAGATAAAAATCCTATTTCAATGTAAATGCTTTAGCTACTGAAGATGAAACTGAAATTCTACCATACCAGCTGAACTTTTGGACAGTTTATACACGATCGGCTTATTACCATATATTCTAGAACTGAAAGAAGAAGGATCTATGGCGATGTTTCCGAGGAACTTAAGGAAGAACAAGGCTAACATAATGATATAAGATTAATTCTTCACAAAATATGTGATAACTTCTTAGATCTACAAATTACAACTGAGGTTAATGTTGACTAAAGACTACTTCTTCCTCGCTTTCATTTATCGCAATCTGACTCTACTTTTCCATTTTCTTCCAAAACAATACAGTTTACAATTCAATTTGCATTCTGTATGACAATAAATAAGACCCCGGAGCTAGCCCTCACCTTGAATATTGTAAGCATATATTTGCCTGAAACTCTTTTCAGTCATTGCCTGTTGTATGTAACACTATCGTGTGCTAGATCTTTTGAGAATGTAGAATTGAACTAAAACCAATAGATCGACACACCGCTAACGTTGTTTGGAAAAAGTTTTGTAAATTTAAAGAGTATGTTATACTTTTGTTCTATAAAAATTACTGATTTATGATATTATTTTCTCTTCTGTGTTTGTCCTTTATTTTACAACAATCTTGTTTTCTAATACTTCATTGCCTCTCTTTTTATTTATCCAGTTCCCTTATTTAAAAATGCTGCGGAGCAACACGGGTACACTAGTATTAATTAATTAATTCATTCGAACGGTGCGAAACTTTCGAATACTATAGCTCCCAAACGGTTACAATGGTCACAATATTTTTCCTACGAAAAATGTATTATCTCATCATAATCAGCTGTTTTCTATCCACTACTGGATAAAAATCTCACCCTTTTCTCTCCAAATATCTCGGTCTGCTGCTATCCTCATCCATGTAGCCCCTGAAAAGCGCTTGATTTTATCTACCCATCTTACCCTTGGACGTCTTCTTGGTCGTTTCTTTTCTCTAAGAATCAAATGTAGCACATTCGTCGTCCATCTTGCATCTGTTCGTCTAGCTATGTGACCAGCTCATCTCCACTTCATCTTTTACTCAATCTTGATTGTATCTTATTCGTTTGTTTGTGAGCGAATCCATTCATTTGTCTTCTTGTCCCTCCTAGTTATGCCGATCATACATCTGTCTTTTTGTGACTTAATCTTTGAATAGTTTGTTTATTCCATGGCCAAAATATTATTTTTATGTGTAATTGCTTACGTAAGTTCTGCGGGTGAATATAGTAATTATTATAATTACCCCGCTTTCCTGTAGCCTAGTGACAGCTACGAAATAATAAATGCATTCAAGGTTTTGTGCATTTGGCTAGAGACAAAGATGTAATATCTGCTAATTACCCCACTTTCCTGCAGCATGGAAAATATATGGACAGTTTTGTGAATTTGGCTAGAGAGGAGTGTAGACTAAGTTGGAAGCAAACATCACCGAGCCAATTTGCGAGTTTCTCAATTCAAACTGCCATATTATGGAAGCATTACCAACCCGAATAACATATAATTTGCGAGTTTCATAGTTCTGGGACCAAAAGAGCAAAATCTGAACCGCTATATTTTGGAAAGGGTAGATAATAGAGAGAAGAAAATTGTCACATTCGACATTACCAACCCGAATTTGAGAGTTTCTTAATTTTGCGTCTAAAATTCGAAAATTTGAAAAATTCAAACCGCTGTATCATGGAAAGGGTAGGTGGTAGAAAAATACAAATTTCATATTCTCCATCACCAACTCAAATCGTCTAAAATGTCAATATTTGACAACTTCAAATCGCTATATCGTGGAAATGGCAGGTGATAGAGAGAAGGATATGTCATATTCAACATCACCAACCCAAATAACATATATTCTGGGAGTTTATCAATTTTGCGTCTAAAATTCGAAACATTCAAACCGCCATATCTTGGAAGCGACAGTAGGTAGAAAGAAGTTCTTTTCAAATTCAGCATTACTGTGAACAAAATAACATTATTTGAGATTTTTATAGTTCTTGCGCTAAAATAGCAAAATTCGAATCACCATATTCTGGAAACAACAATAGGTAGAAATAAGCAAATTTCACATTTGACATCACCGACCCAAATAACATATAATCTGTGAGTTTCTTATTTCTGCGTCTAAATGTAAAAAAATGACAAAATTCGAACCGCCATATCTTGGAAAGGTTAGGTGGTAGAGAATAGGAAATTTCATAATTTCCGTGGAGGAACGTGGCCCACCAAAGTTGAAGTGGGGCTCCCTAATGGGGGGCCAAAATGATAAGTTGAAGTCGGTTCTCCTGTTTCTACAGTACATGGTAATTCGTTTTCTCTTTCTACTAAGCTTATCTCCCTTTGGAAAATCTAATTCATTGATAAATTCCTCCCTCAAACTCGTGTGCTACAGTACTTATACAAATTACATCACGTATAATACCCCTCCTGGCTAAAGGAGTTAATTCGTGCATTGCTTGTGTTGTTTCTGGAGTTTCGTGCATAGCATCAATAAAGATCATTTAGTAAAAAAAAGAATAAGAAGAAAAGAAAGAATGAAACAAAAAATTAAGACGTATTTTCTGTCGTTTATCCCTCAGAACGCTAAGATCGCCAAGATAAATGACCCATACAGACAAATTATTACTTTTTGTCCATTAGTCATTAAATGGAAGAGTGAAATTCTGTGTATTCTTCAAGTACGTGTCCAAAAATCTTATGGTAGAAAATGACGTTAAACCCATGTATTTATTGTGTAATAACTTAAGAAAATTAAGCATGAGTCAATTTAATGAATTTTTGGCGTTCTGTGTAACTCTTTTTAAATGTCATTTTATATTAAAATAACAAGTTCCTGTCAGTTCTAATGATCACAAGTCTCTTTCCAAACGACCTTTACTTTATAATCTCTCAATCAAGGAGCGAAGAAACGTGGACGATGCTGCTTGTATAATGGTAAAGACAAGTACTCCGCATACTGTCAGCAATGTAATCGCTTCATTTGCAAGAATCAGAATACACCATATATTGTGTGCTTTACATGTGAGAGTGAGATAGTAAGGTAGTTTGATTCTGGTAGTTTTATATGTAGTACTTTATATGTGCAAATAAGTAAGAGACTCATGGTATCTTTATTTTTGTTCAGCCATGAAAATGGTTACAAGGTTAATATGATGTATTAGTTGATTTTTTGATTATTTTGTCGTATCTAAACAAATACAATACAATTAATATAACCATACTCTAAAATACCTCATCTTCGCGTTCCGTGAGATGAAAATATCTTGGCGTTCAGAGGGTTAAGGAGTATTTATCGTGATTTTGTCGTATACAAACATAATTTAAGGAAAAGAAATGTATCAAGAAAAATAAGCGAAAAGAAGCTCACACGAAAGTAGGGTTGGACTAGCACTTGGAAATATATCCTTCAAATTGTTGTTTGGATGCAATTATTGTTTACTGTTAATACCGTAATTTTGAGTGTATAATACAACATATAGATAGGCAAACTATATACAGCTTGTTAAAAAAAGTATTTGGACAAGTTCAACAAAGAGGAAGAATAGACTGTATCCCACGCAAAACATGGCCCATTTCGAAATCTCTTGCCCTTTTATGATAGTTTGGATGCCTTAGATACAATACTATAGACCTAACTACCACTCGATACACCTGTAATGTAAAAGGCAACGGAAGAGTGAGAACTACGTAAATACATCGCTTAAAAAGTATTTGGACAAACCTCATACTACTCTCGAAGTTATGTTCTAGGTATCCTTTTGTGTACACTGTGCGAAAAAAGTTCCTGGAATGCAAAGTAGTGAAGGTAGGCAACACACCATACATGAAATGTTGCGTTTAATCAGTTCAGGACAAGTAAGAAATAAATGTTATCCCTTTCGCTCCTTCGGGAATATACAAATGCAGTGATTGGAGGGACCTATGAAGAGAGAGACACGCCCCTAGTTTGATACCATGTACACGTTTTAGATCCTTCTCCAATCTTGGATAAGACAACAGAACTCTTTACAGAACAGATTCTTGTAAACAATCATAAATTTGAATGTCTCAAGCTTACTTCATCGACGAAAAGCATGAACTCCAAAAATAGAAAAGAACTTCAGTAAATAATAATAATAAGCATTACACCCACTAAAGTAGAAAAAATTAAAAATACACTCTAATAAAGAGAGAAATAACACAATGTAACTTCAAATTGCGTTTATAAAGACAAACATTCTCGTTTAAGTTTCGAACTGGAACGATCATTCAATACTGGCAAAATATACAGTAAATGTGCCTTTACAGGTAGTATCCTATGTGGCGTAATGGAATAAAGCGTGGAAATAAAATCTTCAGACTAAAATCAGACGTCCTCGGTTCAAGTGTCTTCATATGACCATTCGCTTTTTCAAACTTTCATTTTGAAGAAAACAGATGAAAAATCACAGATTAAATTTCACAGATATATTTTAAATTGCATTCCAAGACTTGAATAACAGGACGAGCTCAGAAAAATACGTTACGCTACCAATCATAACACTAAAAGCTACGTAAGGGATGAAATTAACGAAATCAAGTGAACATGTAAGTTAATATGACCAGCTGTCGAGTTCAAGACGGTAATTACACAAGACATTTAAAATATCTTTCCGGAAGATGAAGAAAGTTCTCTATTCTTTACTAATTTGGGGGAGCTGCTTCTGAATTTGGCAATAGAATTTTTGTCGCACGTAAGTGTTTTGTGTTGTAACGTCTTTGGCTTTTCCGTATTTAGAACAAAATTGCCTGTTCATATTGTCTTGATTTTGTGAATATTTACACACCATAGATCATAACCAGTAATTCCGCTACACAACCCCCTATGGAACACAACTCCAAAATCGACAGCTGATCGAAAATCGATAGAAACCATGCAAAACCCACTTACACCTAATGTTATCTTTACACCCCCCAAACTGAAAATCCTGGTGGAATCTCTAATCATAACACAGGCTATCAAGAACAGAAATACATTGATCAAAAATCCTACAAGAGCAAATGAAACTCAATTTGAGGTTATGAAGCAATTTTTACTTTAGAAATTTGACTTCTAATCGTGAGATCGTGGGTTCGAATCCCGTTCTAGAAAATTTATTTTCATAATGATATATTCCTCAAAGCATGAATAATTACATAAAATAATAATAATCAGTTCTATATGTATCCATACAAGCATTTCAGGACAGAAGTACTTATTATGTTTAAAATATAACATCAGAGAAGTGGTGGGTGTTGACAGAACGTCAGTATGTTATATGTGAACGTTAAACACAAATTAAGTAAATGTTGTTATATCCAAAGTCGGACCAAGGTGCCATACAGCAAATTCACTATCCCCAAAGCTCATGATCCCCAAGAACGATGAGGCACTAAGATACTAAACTGTTCTTCAGTAAAGAAGACAGAAGTTGTTTCCATGGGTTTGAAATGCTTTTCTCTCTCTCTT
This sequence comes from Lepisma saccharinum, assembly GCA_022664845.1. NCBI lineage: Eukaryota > Metazoa > Arthropoda > Insecta > Zygentoma > Lepismatidae > Lepisma > Lepisma saccharinum. The sequence continues at coordinate 24,567 of JAGDQP010014395.1, read as the reverse complement.
GTTGGCAAATTCTATACTTTTGTCATCTGATGAAGAGAAGTTATTGTCTTATTAACTAATATGAAAAATACTTGACCTGACCAGGGCTGGAACCCACGTTCGTGTAGTATTGGTTTCGAAAGCAAAGGTTTAAACGATTTTTTTTTGCATGCACTAACCAACTTTTTTTTTATTTCTCGAAAATAATGCAAATACATTACCTCTTACATACAAAAGTACATAAACACTCTAGCAACTGAATAGCAGATTGCCATTAATATATTGCCCTATGATTGTTGGCATACATTTTGATTCGACATGCGTGTGAGAGTTCAAAAAATCTTAACAATAAAGTATTTTTATACAAGTCAACAGAATCATTATACTTTAGGTCCAATATAATATACAAAGTTGTAGCTGTTAACCAAATTAAAAATTTACGTTTTGTTGGAGGAAAATATTTGTAGCAGGGAAACGAAATGAGAGTAGGAAAGTCCAAACTATGAGGAGGCTGTCGGATAATCCTACCAAAAATAGTTAAATATTCCTGCCAGATTGCACCAACTTGATTGCATGTGTTAAGTTTATGTTGAATAGACTCTTCGGCGCCACATATTTGACATTTGCTATCCTGAATAATACCATATTTATATAATAAGTCACCGGTGGGATAATTGTCATTAACAATAAAAAACCAGGTTTGATGGAGAGAAGGTTCGTTTCTTAATTGCGCTAGAGTGGACCAAATCAGAGGCCACTGATGTAGTCGAAATTTTTCAGTAATTCTCACAGACAAATTTTGTTTCGTTACAAGTTCGTGATACAAATGTTTGGTGGACAGATTTTCTATTTCTTGTTTGTTAATCAAAGCATATGCGATATCTAAAAAAAATTCATTTAGGTACGGAAGGATGTGCCTCCATTTATTCATGTCCACCGGCGCCGTTAACTCTATTAAAGATAATACATTTTGAAAAAGACCATATGAAAAATTTTCAGAGAAAGCACAAATTATTTGTAAAGTACGATGTAATATGAGAGCATGCCCTTGTATTTGTGGGTTTTTCAATTGTAAACCATCTTCTGCATAAGGAAGGGTTAATTGTTGTCCCTTAATGCGTAAAGGAAAGCCTTGCCACAAAAATAACCGATCATTTTGTTTACTTTAGCCCAAAACAGATTAGAAAAAGGTAATATTTGTATCCAGTAATAACATCTACTGAAAACAAAGGAATTAACAAAATTCACTTTGTCAATAATAGTATTGAAACTGAACTTATGATTAAGGAGAACGGAACAGATTTTGCCAATTACATGTGACTCATTGAGCTTTATCGTTGTCTTAATATTATTTGACCAAAATAAACCCAATATTTTATGTTGTGTAGTCATAGAAAAAAACTGGCGATAATCATTGATCTGGTCCTCCTTAAAGTACAAAATTTTGGATTTAGTGAGATTAAGGTCGATACCTGCTACTTGTTGATACAGAAAAAACAAATTTTTAATGTTAAACATTTCTTCTGGCGACCTAATTACAAAAGAAATGTCATCAATATATGACATCAGTTTAAAAGTACCAGAATTACATGAAATACCTTGGAGCATAGAATAGGCTTTCAGAATAAAGGGCGCTAACGTAACCGTAAAGAGGAAGGAACTTTCGGTGCCACCTTGAGAAATGCCTTTCTTCATTTTAAAACCAGGGGAGACGCGGCCATTCAATCGTAATTTAATTTGCCTATTGATATACACAAGGGCGATGATATTTACCAAAGAATCTGGTATTCCTAAGGCTTTTAACAAGTGAAATAAATATTGATGCGAAACTGAGTTAAATGCAGAACGGAGATCAGTACTTAGAACAACAAAATCTGCATTGGTATTTAGAGTTTGAAAATGAATGATGTCTCGGAATTCCGTTAACAAAATATGGAGGGGTGTGGAGCCACGAAGACCTCCCCCCCTGTACCTTATGAATTCGTTTTTCAGAATATTCCATTAATCTAAGCGTTATACATTTTAAAACCAACTTAATATCTAAATTAGTTAAACTAATCATGCGTAAGGAGTCAAAAGACGCCTGTCCTGGTGTTTTTGGAATCAAAATTGCCAAAATATTAATGAATTCATGAGGTAAAGTGTGTGTCCACAACTCATTGAATACTTCACATAACGCCGGCAGTAGTAAGTCACTAAATGCTAGATAAAACTGTTTATTTAACCCATCGAGACCACCGACCGAATGTGGGTTAAGTGTCTTAAAAACCTGACGAATTTCGGGAAGAGTAAAAGATAAGTTTGTTGTCCGGTGTTAATTGGGAGGAAACGAAAGAGATAAAATCATTATGGGGGTTATATATGGTGTCCTGTTCAAAAAATAGCTGATAACTGGTAAAGACCTTGTTGTACACATGTTCTTTTTCATAAAGTATCCCATCAGTATGCAAATAGGAATTTAAAAAAAACTAGATTTTGCCTTTGTTTTAGTTTTTTAACGTGCAAAATATTGGGTATTTGATTGGCACCCTCCTTACTGAGTATACTTCGCTCTATGAAACCAATATTTTCCTTTCTGTGTAAGGAAAGGATCTGTGCTTGTATGAATTTTATTTTATGCAAAACGGGTTCACCGTTTTGTAGCTGCAGTACATAGTCTTGCAAAATGCGATAATAATAATAAAACCGTTCTCTGGTTATTTGTCTTTGTTGCCGCGTAAATTCCTTAATAACATACACTAATTTCTTTTTACAATAAATCCACCAATCCATTAAGGATAACATTTTACCTTTTCGTAATAATAATTGTTTCCAAGTTAGGTTGATTAAAGCATTAAAATCATCATTTTCTAAACACAAATTTGAAAATCGCCACACAAAAGTTGGGCGGTAGTGTTTGATAGAAGGCATCTCAAGTTTACATATCACTGTTAAATGATCAGAAAAACAAGTCTGTATGAATTGAATATCTTTCAGCCCATCCGCCAACTGTTTGGATACATAAATTGCGTCAATTCGGCTTTTACTGTTGGACGTATAAAAGGTATAACCTTTGTGATCTGTTTTTAAAAAGGGCCATACATCAATTAACTCAAAGGCTTTAATAAGTTAATTTAGGCTATCACTGTAATTATTACCGGGAAAACTATCATGATGAAAAGCGGAGGAATTCATATCTCCCATACAAACAATAGGCATGTTTTTATAACCTATAAAGGTAGCCAACTCTTGTGAAAAAAAAGTTCCCTTGTAAGCCGATGCTGGGATCCAGAGAAAGCATAAACATTAGAGAAAACAACATCATTACAACAAAAAGAGAGGATCCGACCACTGGGATGGTACCGTAAGTCGGTAACAGCCAGGTCTTTCCTTGCTAAGACCCCTACCCCCTGACCTGTATCTTTGATTATATTTTTATAATAATCATAATTAGAAATCTAAAGATCTACATTTCGAATATCTTGAAGATTTAAGATATCGATGCCAAAATCCTGGATAAACTTTTGTATCGCTTTACATTTAGTAGTAGAAAAACCTGTACAGACGTTGACTGTAGCATATGTATATGTTTGTGTTATATTACAAACACGCAAAATACTGGTATCTCTGTTGCACAAACAGAGAGAAGAAAAAAGGAAAAACAGTAGCACACGAAAAACAACTTGAAAAGACAGTTTAGCTGCTGGAGACATTCCGTCTGTGGTGTATACACAAAACGCCTGCAGCTATTAACGTTCACTGAGAACCTAAGTTCACTCCGGTTCCTCCCCCCTTTCTCCTTCGAGAGGAGGCACAGAACGGCCTCGTAATCTGTAGTGACGTTGACTCGTCACGGAGATCGGTATTTGACCTTCATCTTGTTGCTTCTTTTTTTTAATTGTCACTAATTCGGAAAGGAAAGTTTCGCCAGTATTTCGCTTTTTTTCATGTTTGTCACGAGAAAAAACTTGACTACTAGATGGTAAAGAACAAGAAAAGTGATCGGCTTTTTCTTCTACATCCATGAGTTGTTCAAGGGAAACGAGGTTAGTTTGAAACTCGTCAGTGGGGAGTTCTATGTCCACAGTAGGATTTTCGTTCACAGTAATACCCAAAGGAATTGGGGCATGTTGAGTTTCAGAAACTTGGAGGGCCAGTTGTTCAGTAGAACGTTCGAGAACACTTACCTCGTCCTGCTTATCATCAAAAAGCGCACCGGCAGCGTTCGCATGTACCTGCTCGGCATTCTTCCTGTCGGTGAACCGTTGCGTGGAAATACTTTTGGAAACTGCAGGAGGTGGTTTTTCGTTGTCAAGCGGTTGACTGGAAGGAATGACGTCCAAATTTTCGGGCATCGAATTTGTTTTTCGTAAACTGCCTAACACTGGAAAATTGGTCATATCTAAATGGAACTCACTGTTATTGAACTGGTTAATCGGCTTTCGTACGGAATGGGCTGTTGCTTGCTCATGTTTACGTTCGGTTTTAGCTTTGCATTCGGCTACAAAATGCCCCTCTTGACCACATCGAAAACATTTATTGGCATTGCCAAAAAGAAAAGCTAACACTCTAAAACCAAAAATGTGTAAGATCGGTGGAACCTGTTTTTTTAACTCTGAAAAAATCACTTTGCGCTTGCCCGAGTACACTTGCAGGGGACATGGGTGCCTGTAGACATCCTGTATAACTTTGACCACTGTCCCATAGGACTGCATATAAAATGCCACTTGTTGATCACTGACGTCCAAAGGTAAGGGATGTAAAGTAATGACCGTAGTTTGTTCATTAACTAATGACACCGAAATGGGATACGTTTGGTCGTCAGCATGAAACTCCACTTGCCGATTACAACTATGCACTAACTTCTCAGCTAAGACCAACGAAATCACTCGAAGGAATACCGATTTGGTATAGGAATCCACCTGAAGACTCACAACGTTATCGGTAGATAAGTTAAATAACTTAACAAGCCAATGTTGCAAATCCAAAATGTCAGGTTTTTTAGGATAAGTAGAAAAATCAAAGCGTAGCGTATTTTGACGAAAAAGCTTTTTTCGTTGCCCTTCTTGACTAGTAGTTGCCATACTGCTTAGTGCTAATAAGCCACTCGAAAAATGGAAATCACTATGTTTGCTTCAACGATTTAGAAACTATGTCAAAAAAATAAACGTACGTAGGAAATAAAACAAAGAACACACAAGAAACGTATGGAACACTAAAATTGCTAGACACACCCCGAACTGGGCCTTTGCGTTTGCAGGAGCTTGCACTTCGCTCTCCACTCCACACGAGTGCTGAACACCTACTGACCAACGATGAGCTACTTTTACAACTAGAGAAATGTTGAAGAGATTAGTCTTTTTAACACACCAGCAGATTGAGTCACGCTAAGTGGACCATTTTATACATTAGTGATTTTAGATAAGGTAGATAATTTTTTAAAAATTATTTTAGTAATAGTAAAACAATCTTACTGTTTGGTAAGGAATTATATTGATTTCCATCTAAGCAGTTGTCTTCGAACAGAACAATCCTGTGTCGGGATGCTTTTTCTAGATTTTAATCTGCATTGTATATTTTATACGTGTAAAAGCATAATTCACTTTGTTAAAACAGATTTTCTTATTGATGAAAATTTCTTTAGAAAATTATTATTAGAATTAAATTTTAATAGTATTCCTCTCTATACGTTATGCCAGAAACTGAAACATACGTAATTGGGTTATTCCATGACAAATCATCCAATTTTAGAAAAAAGTTGTTCTATTAGCATTTTAGAAAAAAAATGTATATGGGTTCCTACATACCTGAAGATATCAGAACCACTTTTGAAAGACATGTTATGCCCTTATTTCTCATGGGGCGACTATATTTCCAAAATGACTGGTGGCGTTTTTACTCCCGTAAACAAGTACGGAAACCTGAATATCTAAAAAACCAGACGAGCTAGAGAAAGCTTAATCAAACACCGTTGGGTATTTCTTGAAGTGTAAATGGAACATATGGAATCACCTTTTCTGAAAATTAATTTCTTTATTGCAATAATTAGGATGAAAAATAAGTAACAAATTGTGTAAAATTTGATGTTTAACAAATTTCTTGGGGTGAGGAATTGAATAAAATTCTACAAAATTTTGTCATATTTAGACCTGCCAATCGAGTGTATGCACGCAAAAAATCATGGTCTTAAATCACACACATTCTCTTCTACGGGGGTTCAAACATGGTCCTTTGCCGGATTTCGAGCTTAAATGTCCGAAAATCGTTCGCTAATAAGATACTTCTAGAAGTCTGAAATGGAATGTAGTAAGTAACACAGACACTATATTCATTACAGAATTACTTTAAGCCCGCAGTTGAGGAGGTTTGTTCTTCATTACTCAGAATTTATCGAAAAAAAATCTTCATAGCAAATACAACTACAATAAAACTCCTAGTTTTGCACCATTATTACTGTCACTTTGTCTTGATTCAGAGGATTATCAAAATATCGTGATTTTACCGCTATTATCATCTGAAACTCGATGTTTCCCTGTATAAATGAATTAGAAATTGTAAGTTGTTATTTAGCAGTTTATTAGTAACTTGAAATATCATTGTATTTGTTGTGGTAATAATAATGTAATGCAATATTTATGAATGTTCTACGAACAACATGGTACCAATATAGTCTAAGTCATACAAGATACATATAGATATACAGATAGCAGATGGATATACAGCTAAACAAGAAGGTGTTAAATATTGAAGTGTGATACAAATATTTTACGTAATGGTTGTTGATTAAACGTTTAAACAAATACAGTCTTTGTCAGAATCAGTCAATAATTTATGATGCCTTCTTCTGTACAAAGTACAAAGGAAACACTAATTCAAAATTTTCACTCTATGTTCTAAATTTGAATTTTATTTATAACGATTAGGCCGGGATAGGGGATGGGAAAGGGTTTGGGAAGGTGTTGGCCAGGGTCCATGCTGTAGGTGCCATCCCAGCATTTGCCTGGTGTGACTGAGGAAAACGTGGAAAAACTTCAATCAGGATGGTAAACGGCTGAGATTGAACCCACGGCCTCCCGAATGCTACGCCAACGCTCTAACATTGACCTACGGCGACTCGGTCAATATTCTAAAAATTCCAGATTAAAACAAATGTCAGTACTCCTAATCGTTTGAGAATAAGGGAATTTGAATTTATACTATAATATCCTGAAAAGGCAAAACTACTACTAATAATAATACTCTCTCTATATAAAATAGAAATCCTCACTCTAACTGACATATCAACGCTCAGGCCACACTGTCTAAGATCGATATTTGAAATTAATGTATAATCTGGCTTTAACTAATGTATTTCACTGATGTTCGATAAGGTAGCAGAAAAGTGCATATTGCGAAAGTAGAAATAAAAAAGTATTTTCTTTTTTTTAAAAAAAGGAGATCGGTGACCTCTGCTGGTATCGAACTCGATACCTTTAGATCAATTCTCCAGCGCTTTATCCACTAGCCCGTACAACCAGATATTCGAACACGACTTCCGAGAAAAGTGACGTTGCAGGTAACAACTAGTACTAAGAATAAATTATAAGTTCTTGACCCCACATCAGGCACTTTTTCTTTTAAAGAATGTAAAGAACGTTTCCCCTTTTCATCTTTCTATATTCTAATCTACCGGCAGAATTCTTTTGCAAAGGAATACCGATACTTGAGTTACATAAATTCTAGATAAAAACGGTAGGAAAAGTGCGGACCCCAACCTTTTCCCGCCTACCAGGAAGTGGGTGGTCAGTGCAAGTTTAGTTTGTCCGTCGTCATACTACGCAAATGCAAATGTGGTATCTTCAAAGAGACCACATTTTTTTCTTCTGTGAAACAGTCGAATCTAATGCTGTCATTTGTAATGTTTAGACCTCCCAAAAGAGTGTCTAAATTCCAAAATTCATTTAGTTGAATTACATTCCTTTCTTTCTAACAGAGTTCACACATGGCCTTTCGTCAAAAATTTTTTTTTTCGAACTTAAATATCTAATTTAAAAAAGAAACTGAAATTTAAAGGTAGCCTTGTTAGTAGTCAACTCACAACCAAAATTACAACTTTTATTTCTAATTGGTTGGTCAGTGCAAGGCGATTATATGTGTATATGCAGCTTCATGTTACTACACTGCTTGAAAGGCATTTAACTCCCATGGAAAACTTTTTATTGACCAAACAGCTCAAAAATAAAAATTGCCATTTCTACTGTGATTTGAGAACATACAAAACTTCCTGGAGAAAACCAATTTTCAGATTTTTATGATGGCCCATTTGAGATATTTTAGACCCAAATACGGCATTTTTCCTGTAGCAAAAAAGCATTGTGATTCAACGCCACAAGTTTTCTACATAATCATCCTGTTGATAGTGCTACAGATCGCAAGAGAAAATGCAATCTTATATTCAACTTCTTCCCTAAAACATGGTGACTTTCGTGAAGATACCACATTCGCATTTGTATCGTATAGCGAAGAAAATCCGCTGGTATTGACCATACCAATACAAAATAAAAGTAGCAATTTCTACTGTTAGTTGGTCACATACGAAGCTTTCTCGAAACCACATTTCAGATTGTTTCATGAGGACGCATATGCAATATTTAAGCCCGAAATCTGGCATTTTTGCAAAGGTTCCATGTTTGAACACCCGTAGAACAAAAACGAGTGTGAAGGTCAGAAACGCTTTTGGGAGGTCTAAACATGACAAAATTTTGCAGAATCTTATTCAACTCCTACACCCCAAAATCTTGGTTTAAAAATTGAATCTTATACAATTGGTACATTTATTTTCAGCCTAATGTTTGGAATAAAGAAATTAAGTTTCAAAAACGGGATTCCACATCTTCCAAGTGCACTTCAATAGCTACCCAATGTTTTTTTTAATTCAGATCCTTAGATCTTTAAGTTTGTGAGCTATGTAGGTTTCCGTACATATTCTACGGGAGTAAAAAACATCACCCGCCATGTTGGAAATATGGTCACCCCGAGAGATATGAAAACGTGCGTCTAGCCGCAGGTCACTGGAATTAAAATGGCGTCACACTTGAAAACACTTCCGGTACGGCACAGAAGTTTTGCCTAAACAGAACTTTTGCCTAAACAGAACTTTTAAGTAAACAGTACTTTTGCGTATGCCCACTGCTAACAGGGGGCTTCGCCTCTCCCCCGCGGCTCACACAGCTCAACTCCCTTCGGACACACCCTCCCCCGCTTGCACACCTTGCTATCGCTCGGTGTGCATCCTGCCCTCGTGGGTTTATATACATCCTCGTTTTCAGTGGCATCTTTGAAAATTGTAAATCACAACTTTTATTAAATTTCCTTTTGTGTATTTACATAAAAAACGACAAAACCTTTAATTTTCTTTTAAAAAAATATGCAAAAAGTTGTCGCCAGGGTTTGAACTCGGGATCTTTGGATCAGCTGTCCAAAGTCTTGACCACAGGACCAAACTGCAGCTGCCGGGTTGGGCGCTTCTCGCTGTTACTTATCGTTCAGGATAAGCGAGAGTGGACTACTTCCTTTTTAGTAAGCCGGCATTTTAATTCCAGTGACCTGCGGGTAGACGCAAGTGTATAAAAGGATCACATTTCTTTCGAAAGTCGTTCTGATATCTTCAGGTATGTAGGAACCCATATATGAAAAAAATATATTCTAAAATGATGATGTACCCAGTTTTTCTAAAATTGGATGATTTGTCCAGAAATGACACAATTTACACCAATCTAATCTTCCTTATCTAAAATCACTAATGTATAAAATTGTCCACTTAGCGTGACTCACTCTGCTGGTGCCTTACTAACACACACAAAAAATTGGGAATACTTTTGAAGTTGTAAATTTAGCTCAGGGTTAAGACCTTTGTTTTCTAAACCAATGCGACACGTACGTGGGATCGAACCCTGGTCAATACAAGCATTTTATCCTTCTACTTAATAAGACGATAGTAACTTCTCATCAGACATTAACTTGCATATCCTACGCGAGTGAAGTAGCCAAATTTTATCACTGATTCTTTGAGTTTTGTTCACAGAATGAAGAAAGTAGATTTCATTCCGTGCAGTTAGTATCCTTAGTTGACAAGAACGAATACCCAATACTTGTTCTATTTATGTTTCTTCATGGTGTATCCAACAGTAGAGCATGGCTTTGCAACAAGTTTGGCTATGTCTTAGTAGCTTTTATCCTCCGCACGTAATTTGAAATTGAAGTGAGCAGTTACAATGTTGTTCAACTCACTTTTGTTCCCCGCGCTTCTTCTTTACGCCTAACACGGTGTGGATTGCTTCAATACACCACACAGATTGCTTCTGTAGACAATAGGATACCCAAAACATTTCTTTTGAGAGTAGTATGGGGCTGTCCAAATACATTCTTGCGATGAATTTACGTAGTTGTCATTCTTTCGTTACCTGTTATCTTACAGGTGTATCGAGTATTGGTTATTTCTATAGGATTCTATTTAAGGTATCCAAATTATCATAAACGGGCTAGAGATTTCGAAATGGGCCACATTTTGTGTGTGGTAAGCCTGTTTTTCCTCGTTGTTAAACTTGTCCAAATATTTTTTTTCTCACTGTAGGTGAGACAGAAGCTTCTTCAACCATGCCTGTCAAGATCGAGAACCGAGAATTAAAAGAACAAAAACAATATTTGTCCGATAAAGCAGTAGCGCGGGGAAGCGTGAGCCGGACAGAAAGAGAACCACATTTGGAAAAGCTGAATAACTCCACTGCATGGACTAACATCAGTTTCTGTTATTTCCTAAGTTTATTTTCTAGTAACAGCAGAAACTTTGTACTTTTTAGTTAGAACATAATATGCTTTAGTGATTTTTTTTAATGGCATACAAACATTGTTAAATTATATAATAGCTGGGCCTGGGAAAACTTTCATAATGACTATATGTATACTATGGTATGTTTTTTATGAATATACAATACTTGGCAAAATCGGAATTGGATTCTTATCATATATGCCTTCTTAGACCATTATCAAGCAACAAAAAATATCTGAATGCCCCCCCACAAGTTACAGAGAAATCGGCGCTCTTGCCAACAATCGAATAGTTGGTTTATTTTACTTGATGTTTCACCTACTCCCATTGCGAGAGATCCTTAACAATAACTTGTTATCCAAGAGAGTAGTGATCTCTTGAATAATACGAAATAGCAACGGTTTCTTAGGGAATGCGAGAGGCAGCCCCTTGGTCATTTCTATGGTAAATGCGAGAGGTCTCTTCGGATCTCCTAGGAAATACGAGAGATCAATTGACGCTTGGCGTTAGACCGTCCGTTGGTGCGTGAGTCTCTTGTTTCACAGAGAGGCTGGAGAGGGAACACATTTCCCCCTTGCGGATGGTCTACAGTGGCCAGGCAGACGCATAGCGGGTGCCTTGGATCTTCAACGGAAGTTTGTGGTAGGAGTCAAATGATATGCCCTTTGCTTCCAGCGGGGAACTTCAGGAGCCTAGATTCAACGTCCAGGTTTTTTGCCAAATCTTCAAGCGCACTTTAGGTCAACGCACAATACCTTCAACGGGAAGTTGCTGGGGTATTATTGCCTCTAGAGGAAGTAGTAAGACCACTTGTAGTGGATCTTCTGTTATCGTCTTGTTATAGTAGTACGTTGAGACTATTACCGCTCGGGACAGTCCTATAACTGCTATCGGCGCTCAGAGCAGAAATGAAAGAACCGTCATAATATTTCTCCGAATGTGGAAATTTGTTTTTCCCAACATTTATCATTTCATATCGAAGAAGTAATAAGACCAAAATACGCGAACCTGGAACTAACTTCCACAAAAGTGGCTTTTGCTTGAAAGTGAAGTCTATATATTTATATTCTACACACACACACACACAGACACACGCACCCCCTTCCCACACACACACACACTACCTACCTGCTTGAGCCAACAGTACCCCAGAAAATGTTATATTTCGCATCATGTTTTTCCTTCTTTCAAATACAATCAACTTGGTTTTCTTCAGATATCAGCGAAAATCAACAATTTTGACATATGGGTATTCGTGCCATTTTGTTATTGGCACCGTTACTTGTTACACTACTTGTATATTCTATGTTGTTGTTATAGTATTACTACTAAGTTTGAATTCGGTGTATTACTAATTTTGAGCATTATTTTCTAGAGCTGTCTTGACATATTCTTCACACAGGTTGCAAATTTCCGGCACATATTTCTCCAAAAGTATGCAGCACTACGCTGTCAGACTGCTATTTTGATCTTCCGTACTGGTAATATTCAAATTTGCATTACCTGACATACAGTGCTACTTAACAATAATTAATTTTCTTGTAAGTTGGCAGGTCTGAATCAAAAATGGAAAAACTTTTCGTGGTTTTAGTTACTACTTGTGTTCAGTATGATCTTCTGCAAGTTTTATTACCAGTGGTCTAATCATTTTCAAGAATTCAATTTAAAGTTTGCATACTGCCTATTACATCTTACTTGTGAGATTTGAAGTTCCAGGATCCCAATCTACCCGATGGTCCATAGCACCTTAAAATCTAGTGAACTACATAATTTTTTCATGCTGCATTGAATTTGTTCTACATCCACTGTTGCCCTCCGTTGTGAGAACACGATAAACACATATTGTAAGATTTTCATAAAACAATACGAGAGTGACTGAGAGAAAGTAAAGAATTTCACTATTATTTTTGTCAGAATGCTATCACCATTCCTTTCTAGATGTGTTACAATTTTATAACTAAAACAGAAACACATAATTTTAAATTAATTTGAATCCATCGCATAATAGCATTTAAACTATTTTGGAAGATGTGAATTCGAAGATCACAATAAACTGTATCGCTTTAAAAGTTATTTTTAAAGATAAATAAATACGGTTCGGTTTTGATGATACATCGCAATGTAGAAAGTAATAAGAAGTGAATTCCTAGAAATTTTAAATATTGTCCTTATATTCACAAGTTTGATTATGCTTTGTTGAGCTTTTGGTTCAGCAAGGTAATGAAAGGTTGGTACACTTCTGACTGTGACGACAGATCGAACGAATCCGATATATTGAGTATTCAATGTATATATTACGTAACAATTTATGTGCTTTGATGTTTGATACAGCGATTATGTACACTCCTCATCACAGGCAATATTTCACCAACTTCTAGGAAAACACATCCTTCGGGAATTAATCATCAAACTAGATTTAGGAAGTTCAAGAGATGAACTCAGCTACTATACATCCAGGAACAAAATTCTTCTACAGAAATAATCCATTTTTATGCCAGTAAGAATAATTTGATTGAAAGTGAATTAGCGCCTCCATATGCGTATAGTACAGGCGTTCTGGATAGCTCTTAAAGAAACATTTGATAATCTATGGGAATTCTTTCGTTTTGCCTATTAAAGCAATAACGCCTTTTCAAAAACTAGAACTGATATTCTGAACACAAGATATACTTGAGAAGCGTTGAAAATTTTAAATCGAATTTAAAATATCCACATTTTTTTTTTACAAATTTATTCTTAATATTTTTGTCATGCATACAGTTAATATTATGCACCTAGGGGCACATACACACACAAACACGCCAGCACACACTCCAACAGACATAGATACATACATACACACACGAAATTATTCTTCTTATGAGTTCTGCAGAAGCAGTTTTTCTTTCATATAAACAACCCAGGGATAAAATGCTCATGGATTCTAAGATCAAAATAAATAGAAAATAAATTAATTATCTAAGTTAATACAATTAATAAAAAAATATTATCTGCATTCGAACAGCAAACACAGTTCCTTGCCTAGTTTGGAAACCCTTTAATTTACTGCATGTTGCGTTTAGACTTGTTCCTTCCCTTTCCAGTGGCATTATACTCTTCTTTTACCTCCTCTACTTTAATTTCAGTCCGTTCCTTATTAGTTGATTCTCCATGACCTCCACGATTAATGATGTCTAATTGAGGATTTGTAATGAGATTTAATTGGCAAAAACTTTGCGCACCAGATGCCTGAAATGCATAAAACAGACGGAACTGGTTATGATTTGGAGACCACAATGATATATTGTTTAAAGTTCAACATGGCCAGAAAGATTAAGTTTAAGTGTTTACACTTGAAAAATGTGTTTTTACCACAGCTGTAAAATATTAACTTTGGTTGGTCTTTCCTTGTACACTTCAAGTATTGTTAGTTCTTTGCAAGATAAAACATCAGGTGTATTATTGACAGCAAAGCCTCACCTTGAGAAAATGGTATTATTTCATAATGTGCCTTCAACATTCTCCAAATTATTATTGATTTAAGAAGAACTCTAAACTTTATTTGCTCCAAATAAATACAGTTATCAAAAATGTTTCATGAGTCAACAACTAAATACATTTAAAGTTATCAAATGTACAGATTTTGAGCAATGTACTCCTTGCTTTTTAATAGCGTTAATGGAAGACCATCAAATATGTAGAGTTCATTAACAGATGATATTCATTGACTGTATTTGATGTAATAATAGGATAAAGAGTTTTGAATATTCACCCACCTATTTTACAAATCTAGACCAAGCGCACCATGGTAAAAATTTTGGAATTCATTAACGCGATATTATATTTAATGTTACGCTGGGTAATTTTTGTATTTCTTGTAATACTGTCGTAATACGATAATGGAAGAATTAGGAAAACTAGCTACATGATTGAAAGATAATTGCATCTACCTTTCAAATAATAACTACAATTTATTTAATTAATAATAATTATTAGTATTGACTAACTACTAACGAATAACATTGTAAACTTCCAGTAAAATATAGGTATACCATGTTACATCATTAGAAATTACAACTACCTTAGTATAAGGAATTCAAATAAAGAATTTTAATATAGTATAACGCCACCAAACTGAGCAAAGTGGTACTATCCTTTTATTGCCTAGGCTGAAGTGGGTCGTCACATACAACTCTCAATTGTATTCTTAAATTACTTCTCTGAATGTGTACCTTTCTTTTATCTCAGAGGATAAATACTTAGTCCATTTTAGATCTGTCAATATATTTTTGTAGACCGAATTCATAGTTCCCTTTTTAGCTTCCTATTTTTGCACTTTTACTTTGTCACGAATGGAACAACCTTTCTGTTTATTAGATTTAACTTTTGTTTCACTAGGTCTTTTTTCTTTTTCATCTTTTGAAGAGTTTTTGACATTGGAATCCGACATGTCGCAATTACCTCTGGGCGATTAGCTGTTTCCAGCATGCGTCTCCTTTTGGTCCATGGCAATCTTTTGCTTTTCTCTGAAATCGGGATTTTGTTTCTTCTTCCTTTGGGATATCGTCTGGTGATACTACAGCAAGCAGAATAATTTTTATATGTCTGTTCTGGGCCAATGTTTTCCTTCAACGGCCTTGGAGCTCTCATTTTTGCGTCGATGAAGGATTCAGCAACAAAAATAAGATAAACAAAAAGTAAGATATGTTGGATTCGGTTATGACAGGAATAGCGGAACTAAACAAGAAAACAGGTGAAGTATTCAATAAGTTTTTGAACATTGATACAGTTGGGATATGTAGTGGAAAGGCTGAATCAAGTGGAGGGTAAAATCAAAAGTCAAAAGAAGAGAATTTTGAATTGCGTCAACGAGTGTGGGAAGTGGAAAAGGCTGTGCATCGTTTAGAAGGACAGAGCAGGGGAAGTAACCTAATATTCGATAGAATACTTGTAGATAGGGGAGAAACCAGGGAGCAGACGGAACAAAAAATAACCGAGACACTAACCAATGTGATGGGAATTGAAGTGGTGGATGGAACTATCGAGAGAGCACATAGGTTGAACTGCAGAGTGCGAGGGTGTAGGCCTATTATTATTAAACTGTTTAGTTTCAAGATGAAGGAAGAAATATTGGCCAAACGCAGAGAGCTGAAAGGAACTGAAATTTACATTCGCGAGAACTTCACCAAGCGATTAATGGAGGAAAGGAAATATTTGCTTTCAGATATAGTGATCGCGCGCCAGGAGGGGAACACAGCATATTTGAAATTTAACGAACTGCATGTGAACAATAATGTATATCAGTGTGCGGAGGATGCGAGTCAAATATTTTGTGTCAAAACGTGTCGAAACTACCAAGGAGAAATGTAGAAGGAAGTCAACGGGAAGCCAAAAGCGATGTGGAATGCAGCGGGGAGGTAGTGATGTTCTTTCAGGGAATGAGACTTTCAGGGAATGTGGGTGTTCAGGCAATAAATGAGAGCGGCCAGTGATAGTCAGCCAGAAGGATCCAAGAATCATTAAAGGCAAGTGAGAGAAGTAGGGAAGAATTGACGGGTGGTATAACCATGCTGTAAATCTACTTGAAGAGGGAGGAGGTAAGGATTTAGAATATTGTTATATAGTTGCTTGGAACATAGAAGGTCTGACAAAGCTAGCCGATAACTCTCTTGTGAAATACTTGAAAACTCATAATAAAATAACTTTGTGTGAAACGTGGCAAAAATATGAAGAAATGCCAGCGAGTTTGGGATGGAGGGGTTCCTGTAAACCTATGAACCGGTTATCCAGGAAAGGAAGACGTTCGGGTGGCCTCCTCATTACTGTCAAAGAACCTGTGATGGAACAGATGGAGCAAATTTCAATTAGGGAAAGTAACAATATGCTTAATTACAGTGTATAGGCAACCTGCAGGTTCGCAGTATTTTTGTGAGATTTTTTTGATAATATTGTATCTTGACTTTTAGAAATAGAGGAGCGATGCCCGGAAGCTAGTGTTATTATTGTATGCGACTTTAACGCAAGAACAGGGGAGGAGGATGTTTGTGAGAGTACCAACAACCAGGACGTATAAGAATGTTAGGAAAAGCAGGGATAAAATAATAAATAAGGAAGACTGGCAACTAACAGATTTATGTCAAAGATTTGGTCTAGTAATACTAAACGGTAAACATCCGTCGGATTGGGAGGGAAATTATACTTTCATTGGCAGTTCTGGAAGCAGTGTAATTGATTACGCATTATGTTCAAAAGAATTAGTAGATCAGATAGAAGAATTTCGAGTCGATATAAGAAGCGAATCGACACATATGCCTTTAATAATTAAACTTAAGAATAAACAAGCGCAATCAGGGAACATATCAGATGTCAGGCAAGAAGAGGGAAAGGGAGGGGAATATATACGCAAATACAGATGGGCAGGGAAAGGGGAAGCAAGGTTCTTGGATATTATCTCTGATGATCTTACGAAATTACTTATTAAGCAAGTGCACGTAAACATAGAACAGGGAGATGTGGATGCAGCGGCAAGTTATTTTACTGACTAAATGCAGAGAGCGGCTAGACACATGGAGCTAGGTATGCATAATAAGAGGGGTAACACAGATTGGGGATGCTATAATATTAAATGCAAGCGAGCGGAAAAAGACGCGGAGATCGCGCTACGGCGATAGAATGAGTACTCAGGAGCAGGATAGAATGATATACATAAGGCAAAGGAGAACCTACAGGGAGATTATCAAGTAAGAAAAAATGTTATGGCAAGAACCCAGAAAAGAGCAGATCGAAGAAGCATCACGTGAAAACGACAGCAGCAAATTGTGGGTAATTTTAAGGCAGCTGCGTAAAAGGAAGGATAGTGCGGCAAACATTACAGTAGAGCAGTGAAATCGGAATTTTGGGGAAATTTTACAAGTTGATAGTAGGCTGGTAGGAGGGGGAAACTTTCCCGAATTATATAGGAGACTTCGTACCTATTTTAGATGACGCAATTTCGGAGATGGAATACAACTAGCGGTATATAGTCTGAAAAATGGGAAGTCATAAGATATTTAGGAAATTGGAGGGGAAATGTGCAAGGCTGGCGCAAAGAATAGGGATATGATGGAGATAGGGATCAAGCTAGTAAATTCACTGTTCCGTGAAGGAAAATTTCCAGGCAAATGGTCACAGTCCTTTTACATGTCCAATATATAAGGGGAAAGGAGAGAAAACTAATGCCAGTAATTACAGGGGAGTGTCAATTGTTCCGATTATGGGGAAGGCATATTGCAAAATACTGTGTAGGTGGCTAACGGAATGGGCTGAAACATTCGATAAGATACGTCCGCTACAGACAAGGTTTCGGAGCATTTTGTAGAACGTTGGATAAAGTGTCTATATTGCAGACGCTTATTAAAAGTAGGACAGTGAATAAGGGGAGTAAGTTGTATGCGTGTTTTGTGGATTTTCATAAGGTATTTGATACAGTTAATAGGCATATTTTGTGACAAAAGCTGTGGAATGATGGTGTCTCAGCAAAAACGATAAGAGCATTGCAGGCAGTGTATAATAATGTATTCTTTTGTATGAAGTGTGAAGGGAATAAGGTTACAGAGTTGCAAAAATCGACGCTTGGGGTGAAACAAGGGTGTGTGTTATTCCCGCTGCTGTTTGTGATGTTCATAAACGATATTGTGGGTTATTTTATGGACGGAGGACAGGATATACCAAAAATGGGGGACAAAGAGATTCCGGTATTGATGTATGCAGATGACCTAGTTGTCTTGGCGAATTCCAAAGCGGATTACAGCGAGCTTTGGATAATTTAGAGAATTATTGTAACGGCATTCAATTAGCAGTGAATGTAAGGAAAACAAAAATAATGGTTTTCAAAAATGGATACAAATATGAGCGGGGAGAACAGTGGATTTATGGGGGGAGGTGATACAACAGAACAAATATTTTCAATATGTAGGGCTAACGGTAGCAATGTCAGGGAAATGGGAACGGCACATAAGGTTAGGTAAAGGCAAGGCGAAATACGAACTTGAGGATTTTATGAGGGCAGTATACAAGATGCCGGGCATGAGCGCCAGGCTTATTGAACGAATGTTTAATTCGGTAATTTTAGGTGACTTAAAGTACGGGGCAGAGCTATCGGGAATGGAAGGGGGAATGGTGACTACACAAATACAAGTACAGTTGTACAAGAAGCTTTTGGGAGTCAGTGTAGGCACGGCAAGTTGCGGTGTTTTGAGGGAATGGGGTGCAAATAGAGAAGAAATTATGTTGAAATGGCAAGCCATAAAGTACTGGGGAAAATTATGTGAGCAGAACAAACACACATTAAAAAGTTATTGTATGTATCATCAAATGTAAGAGGAAAATGAAGGGCAGTGGGTAATGAAGGTGAGAAGCGAGTTATATAGGATAGGTATGGTTTGGGTATGGGAGGGAAGGAGGATAGATAATGTAGAGATGCAGCAGTTGAAGGAGCGAATGGCGGATATAGACAGGCAAGAGATCATTGCGTAGTGCAATGCAAAGATATCCCTGCCATTTCATGGGCAGATGCAACAAACGTGAGGAAGGGCTAAGTTTTTCTCGGTTTGTGAGAAGAAAGAAAGGGGAGGTATTGCGTGGATTAGATTAGGTGGTTGAAATCAAATACGGAGAAATAATGAAGAAGGTAAACCATTATGTCTACTATGTGGTGAGGAGGACAGCGAAAGACATCTTCTTTCCTTGTGTAAGGAAACGAAGAAAACCAGAGAAAAATTTCTGGGAAATTTGACTGAGGGTGAAATATTACGGAAAATAAAAGGTTAGGAAGGGATGGAAACGAAGACAATGAAAGCAGTGGGGCAGTATATCACTGTGGTCAGGGAGGAGCGTTGGAAGGAATTGGGGGTGACAGGTAATGATGAAGTTTAAAGAATTATGTAAAAGTGATTATTGATCTATCTTTGTGTTAGCTTTGTGTTATTTTCTATTCAATTTATTATAATCATGTGTATTGTGTACATAAACCGTATTAGTGTGTATATCTAGATATGGAGAAAGTTGGTATGTACCCATGTAGAGAAAATGTGAAGATTTGCAAGTTGTATATAAAAATGAGATGTAGAAAAAGGTTTGGTTCGCATTGGTTCGCATTGGGAAAAATAATAAATATGAAATATGAAACAATGATTACCTTTCTTTAAATTTCTTCTTAACTGTATTAATAGAGCTTTTGGAACGTCACTCTGCCGGAACATTTAAACAAGTTAAGCTGTGTTTTAGTAGATACGCAATATATCAATATTCGTTTTTTCATACCTTCTTATAAAATGGAGAATAGGCTACATAGGATGCGGCTGACCTGCCTATTTGAAGACGACCCGGCATGAAGGATGATGCTGACAAGTCTGTTTGAAGATGAGCCTACTTTTAGGAGTGATAGGAAGAGCTCCTCTCTTGCCTGTTTGAAGATGGGCCTAAGGTTTTGAACACCGGGTGTTGCTAACCTGCCTATTTGAAGACGGGTTTGCATATAGAATAAAGTTAGGATAAGTTTTTGTTTTTTAGTTTTAGGTTTTGCTTCGGAAGAGAGAGAGAGAGAGAGAGAGAGAGAGAGAGAGAGAGAGAGAGAGAGAGAGAGAGAGAAAAAAAGAGAGGGAAAGATATATTTTACCCGCCTATTCGAAGACGGGCCAGAAGGCAGGAAGGGACGGAAAGATATAATAAAAATGTCAAAGTTTGACATGATTATTATTTTGAACCGAGGATTTGGAGGCAGATGCCCTCCTCGGACCGAATCCCTAGGAAAGAATTATTATTGTTTAAAAGCGTTGTTAATGTATACATTTTTAACCTACCAAATTCTTCGTCAGGGAGAACATAATTCTACATTTAATACATCTACGTGAGCTATATTTTTATGTAATATGTTTTAACTTTTTCTTAGCATCTGTTCTTAATATTTGATCCATTTATCAGAATTTATACTTAAAATAATATTTTAAGCATATCTAGATTTTAAAGTCACAATATGGTTATACGCATTTGTGCAATATACGTATGTTTACAATAGCAAATATATTCTACTATACTATTTACAGGATATAACTAAATACCTTCGTTCTCGGTATGGGGAGAAAAGGAACGTTCACCACTCACTTGCAGTGCACATGCAAGGCAGGAGGAAGGGCGTTACAATGGAATTATCAAAATCAGAGGGAATACGTCTGAATGTATGATAAAGGATGGTAAAATAGAAAATAAAAAATAAATAAAAATCGAAAAGTGCAAATGTGTGTAACCCAATCATAACCTATCTATTTGGAAAGTAAATGAGAAAAGCAATGTTTACGCTAGTGGTCTAGGTGCTGACGTTCTGCGCTGAAGGTCGCGAGATCGAAGCCAAATGTTGTCTCAATGTTTTTTAAACTGTATATTATTTAGAACTTTTGATAAATTCATGTAGATAAACATGCACCAGTCGTCATTTGAACTAAATAGGGTAATGGGTAAACGAATTACGTCAGTTTGTGTACATCATGCTCGTGTCTGACTATAGTCAGAGCAGAGGTACTCTCCCTAAGCTCTTATCATCAAGCTCAACAGTTGAACCCTGTGAAATGCCTACCTTCCTGTCAATATCATAGATGGACTATAGTAGTTTTATTCTATTTTAGACCTCCTTTGCAATCTTAAAAATACTCTACTACGTAAACGTCATGAGTTTTTAAATATGGAAGATTCCTTAAGTTTTAAACAAGCATCTTTAAAACGATCCACTACTAGAAAATTTAGAATTCGAACTTCGTCTAATATTTGAGTGCAATGCTATTATTCCGGAAAAAGAATCAAATAAAACGATCTAAAATCAAAACAAAATCTATCAAATTATGTTAACGTTATTTTCGAAGATTTTTTTTTCACACAATAACCATTATTCTGTATGAACTGTTTTCAAATAGTTATTAAAATATGTTGTGAATTGGTGAATGTAAGGAGATTTTCAAATTATTTTTAAAACATATATAACATATTCGAATAGCATTTTCTTTGAAATATATTAATAAGAGCATATTTTAAAATAATTTTCTGCAGAAAAAAAAATGTTTTCATGCTCTACTTACTACTTGTGAGGTTCAGCCATAACGTTAATACAAATTTAGCAATATTTCGAACTTCAGTGACAATTTCCTCTTAAATAATGAACTTTTCTGGTCACGTGTGCTAAGTGTCTTAGTAGGAAGGTACCCGAATCGGATATTCTTGCTTCTGGGGTTCTTTTGAAAATGCTTCAGAAGTCATGTGAAACATGCAAATCTTAGGTGCTTATAGTTTCTCCATTAGTAAGGTCTAAAGTCTAAAACCTCCGAGAAAGATATTTAAGAAACGCTTTGTGCTGTAACTACTCGCCTTGGCGCAAAGACTATGAAAACAAAATGGAAGAACGTTCGCTTGCTTTACGCAAGGTTCGCGGTCCTTGTCAACTTAATTTTTTCTTCTAGTAATTGTGTAAATGATTTATTACAGTATTTTAATAGCCTTATATAGTTCATTTTACTTAACTTGCGTTTATATCATTTATTTTAGTTTTATTTCATTTTGTAGTAGATTAGAAAATATTTAGGTGGTAAGGACAGTTTAAAGAAACTATTTAAATCTATGATGATAGCATTAATATCCAAACGTAGGCTACTCGTAACTCCTATTCCCATACATCTGATCATGCATTACAAGAGAACAGTTATTATTTCGACACGAGTTTACGTTCAGTTATTGATATCGATAACATCTTAGCCACCTGCAGTATGAGTAACTGGGAAACAGCAATCAGAGACGACGACATCAATTGAAAAAGAAATTGAATACCAATATCGATATTATAATACAATTGAAGAACCCAATTTCATGAGAGTGTGGACACCTGTGTTAATGCCGAGAAAGCTGTCATTGTTCGCAACGTTTAAAATTTGCCAAATATTTAGTAAAGCTACGTAGTGTCATTTGATGTTATACCAGATGGCAACACTGAAACCCTATGACATCGTACTTTACTGCTGATATCCACCATGATGATAGAAACAAATTTCAGCAAGCGAAGTCTCCATTCAAAGCGTCGTTTCTGATTTATCGAGAATTATTTACTTTCTCCCCATTGTTAGACGTCGACTTTGAGCTTCCAATTGGAAACGCTGTATCTCCAAAATGAAGCGAAATCGGATCCATGTTTATAGGTAGTTTTATTCTTATTTTGGTGTAAAAAATCATCATCATGACTTTTAACATACTGACTGTCCGTACAAAAAAGGACGTATGGTAACCCTAGTAGTAGTAGTAGTAGTAATTACTAGTACAGTTTTTAATGATGGTACAACTACTACCATTAATATTAATAATAATTGCCACGCTATTTTTATTTATAGTGTCACTGTTATTACTACTATTCTTATTCTTATTAGCGAAAGATAGTTTGCAACACTGATGTTCAGAGGTCTTTAATAGGTGCTGATAATGAGCCAATTGTGATTTTCGATGTTTTGATGAAAAACCCATTTCTAACGTCTCAGCCAGTGTCTGTACAAAATCCGGCTAATATGGTAACTCTACTAAAGAGTAGATGGGAAAGTTCTTATCTGTGTGTCGAGAAATAAATTTCTTGGAAAGGAGATATCAATATTTTTATTTGATTTGAAATAAGAATATGCCGGTTTGGAAATAAATCCAGTAAACTAATTTCCATTCCAACATGCTCTCATTTTAAATTAGATCAGAATGTTCATGTATCTAACACAATTGTTTCTCGGGGCACAGATCAAAACTTTTTCCTCGATTTTAAGAATATGTTTAGCAGTATACACTGGTAAGCATTGCGAAAAAGGACGTTTGAGGCCTCAGTCAGAGATGCTTAAAGGCCATTTTTTTTAAATAAAGAGTTTTCAATAGCTAAACCGCAAATTATATATAAAATGAGTGTTTTCCTGATAATGACGATGTTATTAATAATTTTAAGGTCAAGGTTATTTTAGAACCACTTTTTAGGGTGCAAAAGGCAAATACAAATACAAAGGCAATACAGAACCACTGCAAAAAGCAAATAAAAATATACTTGTGAGGGAGATAAAATGCAAATAATAGAAGCACGTACTTGCACGATGAGATATGTTTTCTCTACGATTTTGCCGGAAAACTTTATCTACAATAATGCACTCTCGAAAATAGCCGAACACTGCTCGGATACTCTAGCTGATTGCTTGTGCATATCACAATTCGCCCCATTTGCTATAGTTGTTTGTGTGTTGGTACTATGAGTGATGTGTGAAATTATTTTGAAGTGGATTCTACTAACAACATTCGTGCTGTTTGTCGAAACTGTGAGACAACATTTTTTCATGGTGTAAAGTCTCTTAACACCACCAATCTTAAAAACACATTACCACAGTGCACAAAGTTAGTTTCACTGTAGAAAATATTTGAATATTCATTTTAATTACGTAGACTGTACTGTAGAATAACTTACACTGTAGAGCAGTGTTGAAGAAAGTATCGAGTATCGGCTATCGAAAGTCAGAAATAAGTATCGGTATCGATTATCGAGAAATCCTGGTATCGACCCATCTCTATTTTCAATGGAAACAATAGAAAAAAAATCATTCGATACATTGTTACTTGAAGAATGAGATCCAAACTCCTTATACTGTCCCTCACACCATTCTGAATTACCTACAAGAAAACACCCACCCACCCCTCCTTACATGCAAATACATAAATCCTCAGTGAATACTTTCTTTTATTTATTTACTTATTTAATTGTTCTCTCCACAGAATATGCCATTTTAATATTCAAC
>JAGDQP010014394.1:0-39490 GCA_022664845.1 Lepisma saccharinum | reverse complement strand
TTCACGTTCAGGGGTGACAACTTAGTAAAGAACACCCTCAGTTTTCTTTTCAAACGCCAGAACCCGTGTCGACCGGCGTAATAGTTCTGTACCTGAGAGCAGCATTGTACTGCAGGGTTATCCACCGAAGACTACTATCAAGTTATACTATATCTCTGTACATAAACTATTCCAACATTAAGAGCCGTAGAGCCTTTTCAGAGATGATGATCATCCAAAAACCAATATTTATTTCATATAATCAACCCTTACATGTAGAAGACCTCAAGCACACATTCACTATATAGATATGACACTGTCAAGACAAACTTCGATATTCACAATGTATAACGCGTAATTCATCACATTACAAACAATCCGTATTAGAAAACGTTCAATCAGACTTCAAACAATCAACTGAATTAAAATTCAAAACAACAATCAGCTTTTTCAAATCTTTTTTAAATATAAAAACAGTATTCAATTAACAATAGATCTAAACTATTCGATGTTGCCATGACCCTCAGTTCGTGCAACCTTCTGTTCGACCCTCCAACAAATCTTCGTCTGTCACCCAACTCAGTTGTTCCTGAGAACTTAACCAATCGTCTAATTCTCCTTGTTCAGCTACCAAGTTACCTGATTTCTTTTTCCTCTTCCTTCTACTTGCTTTGTTCCCTATGTCAGAAATTGACTTAATCAAATTACTCTTCTTATTACCCCGATCCGACTCCAGTATCTCTTTTCCCCTCTTCAGTTGTTTTATTTAGTTGCTTTTCGCTTTCCACAGATTTCTCTACTTGCTTCTCTCTTTCAATAGGTTTCTCCACTTCATTATTATTGACTTCTTCAGACTTCTCTTCCAGTTTCTCCACTTCCTTATTATTGAATTCTTCAGACTTCTCTTTTTTTCCAGGATCATTTGAATTCACCACAACTTCAGTCCTATAAATAGCTGTATTATCTTCAGTCTTATCATTCACCATAACTTCATCTTCTTTCACAGACTGTTCGGACATGCTTACATCTGACGCCTCGTCAGCACTAACCACGACCGTCTCAGCCTCTTTAGAAACCTGATTCTTCCCATCAACTGTATTCAAGGAACGTAATTTATGCCAAAGAATTTCATTTTTGTGTTCTAAAACTTGTATACGTCTTGTTTAACATACTACTTCCTCCATATTTGACACTTCCAAGTGACTATGTCCGGATAACGCATGAGGTTCATCAACCGACTCTTGTACTGATTGTAATACTGACTCTTCTCGCATACACAACTGCTTATGCCAACCTGGCGACAAAATATTGAGCCCTTCTCTACCTATAATTACATATTCCGCATCACCCAGAATTACTGCAAACTTCATTTTATATTTAACCTGTTGAAAACTTGTCATGATATGTACCATTCCTAATACCTTTACCAAAGTATCATTAAGCAGTTGTAATGCATTTATCCTTCCTGGCTCACTCATTGTAAATTTATGTCTGCGTACGAAACCTTGTAACATGATATTATTCCTTGTTCCTGTATCTATCATTCCCGTGCACAAAAAATAATTACAGGACAAAGACATTGTAGGCATCGTTTCCATTGAATCACCTTCATGTCTAATGTGTCGGTTAACAACAAATAATCTACCGCCAAATTATTTATTCCTACAGAAATATGATTCGTTTCTTCCTGATTCACTTCCGATATTTCTTGAATCTTTGTTTTATTTACTTTACCAGCGGACTTACAAACCCTGGCTCTACGATAGGGATGTACCGATACCACTTTTCTACCGATACTGAAGAGGCCGATACCGATACTTTTTTTCAAATATCCTATATACTATAAGACTTTTTCAAAATAATGAATTTTAACGTTGTAATAATATATATAAAGCCAAAATTTCACATACAAAAATATAAAGCAGAATTTCATATTACGTTAGACACAGAAAATATATTATTAAATTGAGTACCGAACTGTCCTTTGTACTCCTGGGCACTGGGAGATAAAGGCGGCTGAACGTGGGACTGACCAGTGACCACCCACTTCACCTTATGCCATAGGTCGAGAATATGTGGAGTCACCCATGCGGCGTTCCCGGCGCGTGCACATTGTACAGGGAACACCGTTACCTTTTCTAATACGTCAGTAAAGACTAGAGGAAAAATACTGACAAAGTGAGCGTAGGCCGTAGAGTGGTTCACTTGCAAAGCATTTTGTTCTTAATGGAAACCTCTGACTCGTTTGAGATTCGAAATTCGAATCCCGGGTGTGCCTTCCTGACTGAAGTTACCTTTGGCTTTCCTTCAGTTACTACTACTTTCTAACATGAGCTACTATTTTGGCATGGACGGACTAAAAATATCATTTGAGTAGTGCAAATCAAAGGCGTACACATGCATAAAGAAATCGATTATATCATCAATAATCATTTAGACGAATTTCAAGTCTAAAGAGACCCATGAAGGATGAGTGTCACTGTTGTTAATATTAAACAAATTAAAAATAATTCGGAAAATGTATCGGTGTCCATTTGCCGATACCGATACTCCAAAAAGTGGCCGATATCACCGATATATCGGTACATCCCTATTCTGCCACAATGTCCAGTTTGTCCGCACTGTAGACACATTGCATTAAAAGCTGGACATTTCCTCAATTCATGCGTACCCAAGCATCGCCAGCTTCGTTGACGTGTCTCTTCCGCAGTAGCACGAACTTTTTGAGATCTAAAACTTTGATATTTCTGACGCTGTACTTGTTAAATTCGTTCCGACTGATTCAGTTTAGAAGTCAAAGATAAAGCGTCTCTTTCTGCTTGTTCGATGCTCACTGCTATTTCTATTGCCTTATCCAATGTCAACGCAAGTTCCGATAACAACCTTTGTCTAATATTTTCGTTCATTACACCGAAAACCTACTGATCACGAATCATCATATTCGCGAAGAATCCGTATTGGCAATCAGTGATTCTGCGTTTCATGTCACGCACATATTCTTTCACGGCCTGAAAAGATTTTTGGCATCAGTGATGAAAGTCAAATCGTGCCACGATTTCATTTACTAGTTTACCATATATTTGTACCAGTAAATCTTTCAACTGAAGATAATTCTCGGACTTCACTGAAGCAGGAGCACATGCTAGATGTAAAGCTTCGTAACCTTGTGAACCAATCACCGCTATCAACGTACAGGCTTGTTTCGAATCACTGATACTATACGCCTCACAAAACGATTTAAACCTGTCTAAATACAGATTAATATCTCCTTGATCTACATCAAATTGTTCAAAACTTGATATTCCAGATGCCATCTCCCTGAATCCTATTTCTTCTGCACCACTAAAAATGCAGGGTTATCCACCGAAGACTACTATCAAGTTATACTATATCTCTATACATAAACTGTTCCAACATTAAGAGCCGTAGATCCTTTTCAGAGATGATGATAATCCAAAAACCAATATTTATTTCACATAATCAAAGACCTCAAGCACACATTCAGTATATAGATATGACATGTGAAGACAAACTTCGATATTCACAAATCTAAAATGCATAATTCATCACATTACAAACAATCTATTACTAGACTTCAGAAGCGAAATGCGGTCAAAGTTGTGGAAACATCGTGGTCCTCCAAAGAAGGCCGTGTGTGTGAAGTCTGCCGGAAGTCTCCCCTCTTCTTTGGAAGGGGGTGGGGTGACAAAAGGTATCCTTCCCATTGACTATCTTCCGCCAGGTAAATCCAATACCAATGAATACCATGCGCAGCTTTTAAACCAACTAAAGGTAAAAACAGGTAAAAAAGACTCGGCTTAGCTTAGCATCTTGCATCACGACAATGCTCGCGCCCATACAAATGTTGTTACAATGCAAAAATCAATGCGTTAGGTTATGATTTTGTGTCATATCCACCTTATTCGCCAATTTGGCTCCATCTCTTCTTGAAGTTGAAATACTTTACCAGACCTCAAGTTTCTTCAGACGAAGAGTTTTCAAGCGTCAGTGGAGTAGTGGTAGTGACATAAAGGCTTTAAAACGTCGTATAACGAAGTGGATTAGTGTAAATAGAGACTATGTAGAAGGTTAAACACGATTTCCCAGAGATATGCCCATCTCTTGTATTTTATCCTAAGAAATTTTCAAATGACCCTCATATATATTCGTGAAATACATTCAATACCTCACTTAGTCACTTGAGATAAAGCGAGAACACCACTTGGTCATGCATTTTAGGTTTGGAGTGTCTGTTGGTCTCCCACCACCACCTACAATAACTTTAGTGTCAATTTTTCTTACAGGCCTACTCTTCCATTCTATTACATATGAAATTAGTGTGGAAAATCGAATTTTAAACCTTCTTGACACTTCACGACCTAGAACACCTTTTTGCACTTGAGTTAATTCAATGTCCAAAGTTTCCACTTTGTATAGCCCCATGAACCTCTGTTAGTCTTTTTAATGTATGCCCCTGGTCTGGCTCCTATGTGTTAGTGGATTTGTACATCTAAAAGGGAAACAATGAGTGATCCAATCAAGAACTTGTATTGCGTGATCATACTTTCCCGCATTCAGGATAACACTTTCCCAGATCCGTTAAATAGATAGGTAAGTATGTTTCGGAATATAAGTCACAAGCAACATACGCTAATGTTGAATTTGTGCTCATGAGCAAGCCTCATCGTTATGCTACAAAATGAGATGCTTCTATTTCCTTCGGGGTTAAACTCTACGCTATTGAAATTTGAAGTTAGGAAGTTAGTGTCGTTCAATTTTGATTTCAAATTCATTTTCTTCCGTTTTTGAAAATTGCACCATTTAAAACTATTGCTTGTATGGAGCTTATATTGATAAATAGGATGATTTGTGGTACTTCCCAACTACCAATAATAGTTTCAGATTTAAACACGTCTCAGCAAATTTAGGAGGCGGACCAAAACCAGTACTGCTGCCTTGCAGGTAGTAGAGGGATCTACACAGGCTAGAGGAAGATAACCCCGAACAAAAATATTATGGTGAGGGGAAGCAGCATCACCATTACCACTCTGAGGCTGAAAATGAATGACATCGGCAAGGCTCAGAGATAAACAAAGGACGGCATCTTGAATGCCTACATTTACTGCAAGGTCGTAGAGCTGACAACTCTACACCGCTAAAACATGTCAAGAAATAGTAACAGATGGTTCATGGATTCTCCTGGGGTAAAATATTCCGGAGGTAAACTAGTCCCTTATTCGGATCTCCTGGCGGGGATTGCTTCAGGGGGCTCCAAGAACAGGATTAATAAAGACCTTAGAATAGGAACGTGGAACGTACGAAAATTGTACCAAACGGGCGCTCTTCAGGTGGCGGTACGCGAGACCGAGAAGTACGAGCTAGACATATTAGCAATACAAGAAGTTGGGTGGGAGGGTCAAGATAGCATCCCACAGGGCAAGTACACTTTCTACTACGGGGAACACAGTCTCATGATTTCGGAATAGGATTCCTCATAAAGAACAATATCCTTCAGGCGGTTCAGAATATAGAGTTCGTAAACGAAAGACTAATCGTACGTTACGATACGTACTCGATAGGGCAACACGGTTTTATTAAACGTCTATCCACCGACCGAGGTAGCTACTGATAACAACAAAGATATATTCTACGATGAGCTAGAAAGGCTGTTTGACCTAATCCCGAAGTATAATTCGAAAATTGTGTTGGGTGTTTTCAATGGAGAGTTAGGGAGGGGAGAAAAATATAGACCTACTATAGGTAAATATACAGCCTTCACGAAAAAACCAACAACAATGGAGAAAGACTGATAAATTTCGCGATTGCGAAAAACCAACTGGTATAGAACACGTACTTTGAACACAAAGACATACAGAAATACACATGGGTATCTCCGGACGGCACAACTCTCAACCAGATCGATCACGTATTAGTAGACAGACGAAGACGCACCAACATAATGGATGTTAGGTGGTACAGAGAAAGCAAGGGGTCTAAACTGAAATTCGAAGTTAAACGATTAAATAATCCGAGCATAAAAGCGCATTACCAACTCGAACTATCAAATAAGTTCGAAATCTTAGCCGACTCGAGTAATAATAATGATGATATCAATAATTAAATTAATGTAAGTAAGATGTGGGAGGCAATTCGTGAAACAATTAAGAGCGCAACGAAGGAACGTGTCGGTGAGAAGAAACAACAGAAAAACAAATCTTGGTTTGATGAAGAATGCCTCAAGCTTCATGAAGTACGAAAACAAGCCAGGCAACGATGGCTAAGTAATAAAAACGGAGCAAATACCAACCACTACAGTAACGCGAAACGAAACGCCACACTCGGGTTCAGAAACAAAAAGCGAGAATATCTGACGCAGGAGATAGAGGAAAACGGGAAGACAAATAACATACAAGATCTATACAAAGTGGTAAACTCGTTAAGAAAAGGTTACAAGCCGAGGTTAGGAATTATTAGAAATGAACATGGAGATCTTGAGGCGGATCCGACTAAAATTGTCGATGTGTGGTAAAGTTATTTCGACAAACTTCTTAATGTACACAACGGGGAACAAAGAGAGGAATCCATACCGCATAACCGTGGATTCTCGAACCTATCGAGATCGAAATGTCGGTAAAGAAATTGAAAATTTTCAAATCACCAGGAATTAATTAAAGCAGGAGGAACGGCACTAATCAAGGAACTACATAAGTGCTATATGGAGAAAGGAGAAGATTCCAAAGGAATGGAAAACCTCAATAATAGTTCCAGATTTACAAAAAAGGCGATAAATCGGACTGTAATAATTACCGCGGAATCTCGTTACTTCCAATTTGTTACAGGGTATTAGGTAATATTCTGTTGAAACGCCTAAGTGTATACGTATATGAAATAATAGAAGATCATGGGCCCCGCAACTGTTTTAACGCAGGTAGATTAGCTGTTGAGCTGGATCACGCGAATTCCAAGAAAGGCCTTCCGCTCAGTCGAAGAGTGCTCCAAGAAACTGTTGAAAATATTGTAAAATA
Organism: Lepisma saccharinum; assembly: GCA_022664845.1. Classification (NCBI taxonomy): domain Eukaryota; kingdom Metazoa; phylum Arthropoda; class Insecta; order Zygentoma; family Lepismatidae; genus Lepisma; species Lepisma saccharinum. The sequence continues at coordinate 32,486 of JAGDQP010014394.1, read as the reverse complement.
GGTGGAATAAGCAGTCCTTTCACTGCTGGTAAACCTGGTAGAAAATGATCTGAATTATTCGTGAAACGTCATGGTCATTTAAGGGAGCAACGTGCAGAAACAATCAATGGAGGCCGAGCTGTAGTACCTGAGAAAGGGATGATAAGTTTGTTCTAAGAACATATTCTGTATCAATCATGACATTTTGGAAAACCCAACACATTTACTTAAGTTTGGTTTCCTAATTACTTATGAAAGTGACCGTGTTCTAGGTCCAAACAGATACAGTATCTTTTATAAAATTAAACCTGGGAAACAAAATGAATTGATTACTGTGTTTGCAAACTTTATGTCTGATTAGAGTGTTGTTCTACCAATATTAATACCGTATGCAAGAATACCACGAGTTATAGTACACAATATGAATCCGAGTTGATGTGCTTGTAGTTCCACATGTGGATGGATGATAGATCAAACTTTTTTTTAAAAAAATCTATGGCTGTTAATAAAAAAAACTATGTACTGTAGAGTCTCGATAAATTGTATCTGAAGGGGAAGGGAGGACAAAATTCGAGTTATCGAATATTTTGACTTAGCGAAGTTCCGCCTGGGCCTTGATGTTTGTGAATTTTAACAAGCGTTGCAATCACGTAATAGAGACGGGCCGAAGTCTAAAAAGTTACTACACTGGCACATATGAAAAAGAAAGTTTTACTTCATGCTAATCGCGATGCAACAGATATGGGTACTCGGACAGCGCTGGCAGTGACGGGAGCAGCAGGCACCTCACGCCTGTTCTAATCGTTGCGTAGTGTTCTACAGAATTGACAGTGCGATAATGATTGTCGTCAATGAAGAGGTTGGGCTCATTTTGTTTAACTCCCTAAACTTCAAAGAACAGAGGTTTACCTGACTAAAACTTCGAGTTGTAGAGGTTCTCTTACTTCTCTAGCAAAAGGTTTGGGCTATAGAGTTTGAACGGCACGTCCAAAAACAACAACACATTGGAACTAACTAGGGTTTTACTACCCAACATTCGACTTATAGAGGTAAATTAACACGGGGTAGAATAGGGAAGATGAAGGTGAATGAAGAAAGTTCGAGATATCGAAGATTCGAGAATGATCCGTTAGCGGTGTAGATCGACCCGCCATCTAGGTATGCATTTCCATTGATTTACATGAGAATTGTTTTGCTCGTCTTATGTCTTTCAGGAGTGTAATTTTTAACTTCTGTTTTCGCCTAGCGTATCGTCACGTTTTCTTTCACTCATATTGTTTTTTAGAAATGCAATATTTTTTACAGGAACATTATAATTTCCCGCTGGCATATTGTGATTTATATAGTAAACAAGTAATAATACATTATACTCATATATTTGAAGAAATTTCACAAACTATAACTGTACAAGAGTCCAGATAGCCACAAAGACAAATTCATGAAAGCGGAACTTGAATATTCTACTTTTAAGAAGTGTAAAATGAGTAAAACAATTCCCATGTAAATCAATGGAGAGGTCATACCAAGATGGCGGAGGTGATCTACATCGTTAAGGAGTTCGAGTTATCGAGGTTCCACTCTACTTTCTTTAGTGTATATATCAGTTACCAATTGTGATCCGTCACAGTCTGAAATACGTTTTTGTTTAAAGAAAAAACAAAGCTTTCTGACAAGGATGAATTCTTTAATAAAAATAACTTCAAAAGTAACGGTTTCGGAAGTATACCACTTCCTTCACCTAGCGCTGCCCTCCCCTGGAGGAAGCGTACCTGCCTTTCACCTGTCAAATTTAATGAACCACCGGATCACAAACAACTTTTAACTGATAATTGCTGGAAACATCTTCTTAAAAATATCTTTTCACGAATTAGTTAGAAAGTGGAATGAAGCGAAAGGGGTAAGAGAGGTAGCAATTAAGGCTATGAACTGAAACAGTGGATACAGTATTGATGAAGACTGGGAGGACATTTTGAAAAAGGAAGAACTGAGGAGGAAAAAGAGAACAATATGAGAACACTAACCGGCAATTCTTATTGTATTTTCTTAGAAAGATTTAATTTTATTTATTTATGTTTTACTTATTTATTTATTTTTTGGTTTAATTGTTATTTTAGTTTATTTCTTATATACGTCTGTATTCTTAGTTTTTTTTTTTTTAATTTGTGAGAAGCTTTATAAATATATTTATTGAATATTTAAGCCGGTGTAGCGAGGGACTTGTTTTCGTGAAAAGATATTTTTAAGCAGGTGTTTCCAGCAATTATCAGTTAAAAGTTGTTTGTCATCCGGTGGTTCATCAAATTTGACAGGTGAAAGGCAGGTACGCTCGCCCGGGGGAGGGCAGCGCTAGGGGAAGAAAAGTGAACTTTTAATTAGTAGTGGCCTCTGATTAGTGGATACAAAAGACGATCTCCTTTCTTTACTGATTTATTTTTTTCTATATTAAGTTGTAGGGTGTAGTCTGAGGAGGGAAGAGGTATACTTCCGAAACCGTTACGTGTGAAGTTATGTTTGTTATTAAAGAATTCAGCCTTGTCAGGAAGCTTTGTTTTTCTTTATTCAAGATGGATACAAGGCCATATTGTCATAATATCCACGTTTTTGTTCATTTAAAATACCGTACATTGTTTCAGTGGTCAACCACTGAACCAATCGTGGTTCACAATTGTCTACAGCTGGTCAAGTAGTAGTGAAACTACACCTTCAGCACTATGTTTGCCTGTTATCTTACCAAATGAAACAAATGCGAGTGCACGAACATTTGTAGGATAGTAAGATAAGATAAAATGAATTGTACGGGCGGTAACGGCACTATGGCTTACGCCCTTACCGATTGTAGAATAGTAGATGACATATAGTGATGCATGTATGTGAAGAATCAATATGTGCCAAAATATACAGTACTGAAATGAAGAGACGAACAATATTACCTTGTTGTCATCTGAGAGTTTATTTCTCCTGACAGAAACTACAGGAGACATACATGGTACGAACCTGTTGATTTACCACTGACGTTCACCGTTCGTTGTAGACTTTGGCGGGGCAAATACAACCCCTGCTGGAGAACACGTGATTGATTCTCATTTGTCGAAACTGAATTCCACCAGACTTCTTCAGTTGACACAGCACACTGCCAGAACGGCGAAATTTCGTAACAATAAACAGCATAACTGTGTTACTTGGTACAGTCTTATTAAATCTCTCTCGGATTTGCTCTGCCACCTTTTTCAAACAGTCCACCTTCATAACCACTTCCGTATGAACGAAAATGATACACGGCCATAAATACTTGTTCTTCCGTTCAGAGACTCATTTCTAACAACAAGTGCACATCACAACTTCCTTTTCACTAAAGGGAACACGTGGGATTGGAGCTATGGCCTTTCAACAAACGCACATGTGCGTTCGACATGCGTTAGTATTACTATTGCATATATTAACGCATGCCGTATTATCCCTCAGTGACATGATATTCATTCAATAGGGTTTCGAAGATGAGAAAAAACGTAAAATGTATGCACAAGGTCAACAACAAAAAGTCATAACTTTCCTTCTAATTATGGTAGAATATTAATCTTGGGCTTGTATTGAAGCTAAGAAAACAGTTTTGATTTTTTTTAAAAAAACACATTATAGTGCAATATTGCATTTTTTTTATTTCAAGGTTACATGTAACTTTTGACCTTGAATATCTAAGAAAGTGAATCTTCAGATTTTTTTAGGCATAAATTATATTATTTCGTAAATGCAACAAGCTCTCTTTGGTGCAAGTTTTATTTTTGGGAACAGGTGTAAAAATATATATTTAGTAGTATGGGACTTAAACCCTTCTTGCACCAAATATGCTTAGTAACAAGTCAGACATGGCTGAAAGTCTCTCTTTCGCCGTATAGTTCCCAGTCTGGCTGTAGCTGTTGTGTGGTAAACTAGTAGTATAAGGGACTCGTATAATTTCTGTGGACATATACCTCTGAGTATCAGGGTTCCCACCTGTCCCGATCCAATTTGTCTGTTTCAGTTTGCAATATGTTCCTTCTTTCATTCCTTTCCTCTACATCGGTAATGTTCAAACACTATTTAGGTCGTCATTCAGTAAGTGCAAAGCTCGACCTGTCCTGTATGTTTCCACGTCTGTGTTACTTTCGTCATCAATTGTCGTGTTTGGACCTTCCTCAGAAGTAACAGAATCTCCTTTAATTTGTGTCCTACTAACAAACTCTGTGTCTTACGGAACTCGCAAGTTCATCGCCGCAGTGACAAACGTTCGCCATTGAGTTCTATCCTGATCAAGGTCAAGCTACTTTTCAGCAAATATATTACCTCTCGAAGATCCTTTTTAATATTGTCATCCCAACAACGTATCCGTCTTCCCAACGGCCGCTTTCCCTCCGGCTTACCAATCACGATGGAATATAATCGTTTTTCCGCCATCCTAACTAAATTGTTTCCTAGATTGTCACGAATCTTTTGATCACTCGTCATATATAGCAGTTTTTCAATCATCTATAGTAGCACGTCCCTTAGTTGTTTACTACTGCTGCTGTGTCCTTTCATATCAAATGGGTTGCTGTTTTGTGCCTTAATGTATTTCGTATCCATTGTCACACACACACACATCTCAAATTACTTACTCATCAGGGTTGCCACCTTTTTTTCAATAGAACCGAGACAGGTTTTGTATCAGGGATCTGGAGGCATTTAGGGGCCACTTCCATGAGAAAATTTTGCCATTTATTTTTTTGAAACTACTTTTCGGACCATCCTACGTAGAGTTCTGACAAATTGCTATTGATTTAGCTCAAATAAATTGTACTTTTCTTATTATAAACCAAGACTATTATTAGTCACATTTTAAAAATTTACCTGCATTCCGTCAATAAGAAAGGTGGTTCTGGACTCATGACCTTGGGAAGAAAATTATTTAAGCCGGAAAAATTGGCTTTCTACCTACGCTTCTTAAGAAGATGTAAAATTAATGTTTAAATTTAGTGTGTAATTTTTAATAACTAACTTACCCGAAAGATCTTTCTTATACACATAGACTGATAAGTAACACTGATAACATCGTAATTTTTCAAAGTAATAAACAATTGACAAACAGGCAGATGCAAGTAACAATTAAAAATTAGTGTGTACTGACAATTCAACGCATAGGTTCCATTTGTGCTGAATCTTCTGTGTTACAAACTGAAGAACATGCGTAGTTTGCAAATAATTGCCTTTTCCATTAGAAAACAATTAAAAACAAAATCATATGGCTCACAGAAATAAGTGTAGTTTTATGCCTATACTATTAAACATATGAAATAGTAAAATATTATCTATGCTTCAACTCTAAACGGTGAAAATCGGGACAGACAGGTGGGAACCCTGCTACTCATAAAGATATGTGTGCCCAGAAATTTTACCACACCCATGTACTAGTAGTTTAGCAGACGATATCTACAGCCAGACTTGGAACTATACGGCGAGGGAGAGACTTTCAGACATGTCTGAACTTAGCAATAAGCATATTTAGTACAAGAAAGGGTGAAGTGTCATACTGAATATTTTTTACTCCTGTTCCCAAAGTCATCCCAAAATGAAACTAACACCAAAGACAGATTGGAAATAAAAAATTGAAGATACTCATGGTCAAAAGTTACAACATGTGACCTTAAAATGAAAACTGCAATATTTTTCTGTAATACTATTCATTATCAAAAGAATGTTTCAAAACAAGCCTAAGTGAATATTCTACCACAATTGGAAACCAAGTTATGATCTTTTGTTGTTGACCCTGTACGCATATTTTTTTTTCCTCATGTTGGCAACCCTGCTGTGTGAATAGCGCGTATCAATAAGGGTTAATATTTTACATATATATATATATTACTATATGTCTTCTACCATCCCACGACATTTCATGTAAATCTGAGATGGTCGGGATGAAAAGTAACTTTTTTTTTGGTGATGATTTGGCATGGAATATCCCTTATTTTAAACTGTCACGGGGTTTGTTTCATAAAATATAACTATCTTACTATTATTATAGATATATAAACATCTGTTCTTCCTCACGCGTGTCACTTATTTGGCCAACCTTTGGCACGGTCATCCGAGTATGCAGTGCACTTCAAATTACGTAACAGTTTTTTTTTTTTTTACGGATCCCCCAAAAGCGCGGTCGGTCCCAAGTTAAAATTTATACATCAAATTGCTAATCTCTCCGAAAATAACGCAAAATTAAAAGGATGTATTCAATCAGAAAAAAATTACACGACCAATATACCTCTGCAAATTGCAGAAAAGTTATTCACCAAGTTAAAAAGTTTTCACTAACCACATAGGTTCTTCCGAAGTTGAAATTTCGTGGGAGTGTGATAATACGATTATTGATATGACACAAGAGGATCCCTAGCCAAAATTATAGTACACTATTAGAGATGCCAAAACTTCTAATTCTGGTTCAGGTTTATCTTAAACTTTGCACACAGTCTTAAGACCGATGACTATGTAAATACCTTTCTTTGTTGTTACCTTGTTATTGTTGCCAACCTGGTGTAAAGTTTACTTTTTTTTTTTTTTATCAAATGGCAATGCGGCTGTTTATTTGATACTGCGAATGACGATTACCATCATATGTGAAGCACAAAACAGTAAAGCTACTGTGGTTATTTTACCACTTCACATGTTGATTTTTCTTATCTGACATGCATTTAATAATGTAAATATTTTCCAATTAACAAAACTATTTGTGACTAAAAAAGATATTGTATGAAAGTAATTTTTAAAAAAACACGCTTTAATGCTCTGGAAAAAAGAAAGCAATATATAATTTGTCCTAAAGACAATTCGGAAAAAAAAAGATATCCTAAAAGAATCTAGAGAACGGTGGTTTAAAAAGACGCCAGTAGCCGTTGCCTCAAATCGAAAAGGGCCATTCCATTTTGTTTCTGATTCTGGGTTCAACTGCGGGAGCTGCTTTCAATACAGTTGTTAGGATCACTTTCTCCGTACAAACTAGTTCAATCGTCACACTACCAACTCCAGCGTTAACTTAAAACTTAGCTCTTCACTTCCTTCTTTTTGTTGTGGCTACTAACAACACTAAGGTAAATTTGCAGTACAGAAAGATTAATTATCATAAAACGTAATCCTAAACAAAAATTAGCAAAGAAATTAATTTTACCAAGGCTGGGATTCGTACCAATGACCTCGAGAACTATCTATGGCTCTTTCGAGCCCGCTTCTGCAGTAAATAATTTGAATTTTTCTTATTCAGAGTAAGAAATCTGGAAATGATTTAAGTGATAAATATTACTTATTAACGAGATCGTACAGTAAGATAAGGTATTACTGTTTCCTTCCAAGATATCTTCTATTTATATATTACACACTTACATAATCCTGACATCGTTCCCCTAGAACCTATGATAAAAATCGGCACCTCGGTACATCTGCAATATACATTCTGTCTAATAGATTCTGCAAATAATGGTTGGTTGTGCATATATAATTCAACCAAACATTCTACAAACATATTATTCTTGTGATCAACCTTAGTTCTTGCTGCTAACTTACCTGTAGCAATACCTGTATTTTAAAAGATTCCATAACTTATTATACTACTTCGTATCCATTGACTTCCGGTATATCCATCCTATTCTCCAGGATTAAAATATACTTTTTAACAGATGGGGCTTACATTTATCCATATTCCATTATACCTATTTATTTTGATGTATCTTCATTAGATCAGCTTGTTATCTCAAATTTTCAATCACAACTTTCCATACTTACGGACTCTTTTCGATTTGTACTTGTTTCACTGTTATCAGATCCTTAACTGTCTGATATTTACGTAAGAAAAAAGAATTCATTTTATACATGGCTATGATACCTAAATATACAGGGTGATTCAAAAGTGCCAGTACAGCCTCGTAGTTTACAAACCAACAAGGAAATAAAGCATCGTAATACACAAATGTGAAATCGCTGGGAAATGCTACATTTTGGAGTACATGATCAACGTGTTTACCATCTTGAAATCCGCCATATTAGGTGAAGGTCCTGTTTTTCAAATGGCAAGTGGTCGTGCGATATACCAAACAACCCGAGAATGTTCCCAGAAGAGCGTTCCAGGTGTTAGATTTGACCTTCCTGTTAGTGTAGTGGAGTTACCTTTACTGAAAGTGTGCCGCTTTATAAATGACGGTTTGTGAACTACCAAGCTGTACTGGGCTTTTGGATCACCCTGTATAAACTTTCTAACGTATAATGTCTGTTCTTCCAGCAACTTTTAATGCACTTCCCAGTGACCTAGAAAGTTGAAATTCATCATGAAGAATCGTGTGTAGGCTGTAGTTTTGGGAAAAATTAAAAATAATTCAATTATTCCCTTAAGTACCCCAATAACGCTCCCCAACTCGCGGGCAGGTGACCGTTAGGTTACGCAATACCCCTCATCACCGGGTATCGACAGTCTAATTTCCGTTGGGCTAGAAAATTAAATTTTGTACGATGATTCGTGGGAAGGTTAGAATTACGGGAAAAATTAAAAAAAAAAATGTAATTATCCTATTAAGTACCATAATAACATCCCCCACCCCAATGCACTTCCTTCGGACTAGAAAGAAGAAATTCGGCAAGCTTATACCGCTGTAGATCAGAAATATTTGCGAAGAGAAATCAATAATTCACAATTGAGTGTTTCCCACTACCTCAGTAACTACTCCCGAAAACGTGATATGAATCAGCTACTGGTACGTTGCAGAAGTGTTAGTTTGGTGTTGCTACAACGATATTCATCCTAAAATGTTAGCTATGAAAACACCTGGCGGTGATAGGCTTAAAAGCTAGTTAGACAAGTCTTGTTTACTAACGTTAATAACGGCTGAAACTCAGTAGGTAACAATAGCGAGAAGAAAATTCAGTACAGTTTCATGATAAGACATATCAAGCGCTGGGGTGTGTATTCCTTAAACCGCATCGATAAACTATAACCATTGATTTATCGTTTACATTGGTTATTTGACGTTTCGTGACATAACTCATATCTTAAACTTGGATTTACAAATACATATGGCACAGAATAAGAAGAAGAAAGAGGATAAAAAATAGAAACAGAAATCTATTATTTAAGAGAGCTGTATTACAATTGTAGTAGAATTGCCGCAGTCTTGTAAGAAAACAGATTGGTGCTGATAGAAATTGCTGTATGGCCATTATTATTGGAAGTAGACGTAAGAAAACTAAATTTGGTAAACACTGAGAGTAATGTTATTTTGTTTGTAATGCAGAGTGCTAAATATTACCGTGTGCGTAAACAGCGGAGTATCTTGCGCGTTATGAAATAATGCAATAAAGGAAGATGGCTTGTTTTATGCAGGCTAATTTTTTTCTAATACATATTTACCATCGAATTGAGGAAAGAGAAATAAGCTTTATTTGAAGTGCCCCCGTCAGTGTTGAGAGAAAGTTTTGTGGCTGTTATGTTACAGGTTTCCTTAACTGATTGATCTGTACTATTTGACTTGGAACTTTGTATAATGTGCATGAGGGTTTATCAGTGTTGTGATTTTCATTATGTAAGTGTCTAGACAAAATAGACAAAGCAGGAACTGGATTGGAAGAATTAGCCACCCCTTTTCATGCTTCTTAACCCTTAAGCTCAAATTTTATTTTATTATATTTTTTTTCTTCAATTACATCTCACAATCATAAACGCAAGATGGCTGCTTGCTGTCGGAGTAATATCCGGTGTGCCCTTTGGAAGTTTTGTTTGTTAATTGTGCTTTATTAAATTATTTTTATTTATTATTATTATTATTATTATTTTGACTGAATCATGCCAATTAATTTATTGCTATATCCACCACTGATATCCTTAATTTATTTCTTCAAGTCATGTGTGTTTCAACAAAGTTAGTAGATAATGAGGCAATAAAGTACATAGCGGATATACGCAACATAACGCAACTCTGGTTTAGATAAAATTAATGCTTCAATTTGGACCTTAACAGTCGTTGCTAACAGAGCTGGGAGTGGATGTGGTATATGTACGGGTCTACAAAATACGTACGTAACACATATTTAAGTCCAGAACGGTTAGTAGCAACCTACGTGTGTAAGGTATCCAAACCCTTATTCGTTAAACTCAACGTTTGACTTCGTCTCACTTTGAACTATGATTTATAATGTACTTTGTATTTCGAAGTTCTATCTTCATTGTTAGAAAACAAAAGTGCCTTATATACGAACAATTACGGTAGTAGCGACTATCTGAAGTGTTTGTTGTCGTTTCTTTCAGTCAATTCCTGAAACTACATTTCGTGATATTTGTACTCCTGAGGGCAAGGGAATCTATTGGAAGTTATGGATATGTGACGTGCTGAATTCTTCCCCTCATGCTGAACTAAAGGATGCCATAAACTTCAAGGATAAAGTAATACTATCTGTTGAGATAAATGGTGTAATTACGTGCAAAAGCGTGCGGTCCAACTCAGTTGTATACGAAGGTAAATATGTGGTGTATTTTAGTTCTTTGTAAGACCTGTACATCTTCGTCATTCTAAGCGCGGAAGATTTCTTCACATATCTATTGTGCAGTAATCAGGGTTTATCAAGATGGGCCCAGCCCGAAAAACCACTGGGTTTTTCCGAGTTGGGCCCACGTGAAAAAAAACACTTTAAACCCCATTTTTTCATTAATTTTATTTTTAAATAATTCCTGAAATGAGAGTACTTTACACGATAAAGAAACCCATTGCATATTCGATTGTTAGAATACAATCACGACTGTCATTCTAACTGTAGAATAATATTGCTGTTTAATATCAACAGTACTTTACCTTTGTGATATTGAAATACAAGAAAGTATTGGAGCTCAGTCAGCACTCCAAACTAAAACTACTTTCCATCTGTTGATTCCGTAACAGACTATAAAAAGATGATAGATTTTGATGCTCTTTACTTTCAGTCTTTGCAGTTACTTACAAATGGCATTATTGTTAAATTTCATCATAAAATTATAAACTACGTTTTTGTCGTATCATATTCAGTGCACAATTAGTACACTGTACAAATATTATCAATAATATAAATTTTCAAACAGATACAATACTGATACAACACTTGCAGGAGCGGACTAGTCCGACTGGGAATTTCCGAGTGGGCCTCCGACCCTTTTGTCTTTGAAGCGTAATGTTATCCAATAAAGAAGCTCATATTTAAACCACTTTTGCTTCTACGGTTAACGTGAGGGTCTTGTCGTTCTTTCAATTTTGACACACAACACTTATTATGACCAACAAAGACAGGGCTGAAGTTATATCAACAGGTCTACTGTAGGGCTCTCAGAAAAATCAAAGAAGGCGTCATGTAAAGTTTAATAGTAAGTGCTTTAATAATTCATATTCTTTAAAGGCACTATATTTACTTAATACTTGGTATTTTAAGACCTGATCAGTACTCTAAGGGCCCTTGCTAAGTTCTTTTTGGGACCCACGCGTCATAACGCTCACTACCGCGAAGGACCTTTGGTTATAAGTGGGTACGCCCTTCCTTTGGTTTCCCCTGTGGGGCCTTTGGTTACCAGTCCGCCTCTGAGCAGTTATTATCGAGAGCAGAGCTAATCAGAAAATCATATGATAATTAAAAAAAAATATGGTTACACCGTCTATTGTGGTCTGGTGGTTGGTGTGCTGGACGGCCAAGTCAAACTGGGAAGGTTGAGCGGCAATTCAGATCCTGCTCGAGCCACGGTAGCTCAGTGGTAGAGCGCTCACCTCTGGTGCGTGGGATCCTTGGTTCGATCCCGGACCGTGCCCATGTGGTGGACAAACACTATGTGCGTGTGTTTTCTTGGGGTTCTCCCGGTTCCTCTCACTTTCTGTATTCAACCAATTCCCCATCATCATTCGTTCGGCCTGAGCCAAATTTGCCTGAAGTTCTTAATTTTTTTTGAAAAATAGACCCTGTTCAGTGAGACCATTCTGAATGGGATTCTCTCCCATTTTCCTCAGTCTCTTCTATGAATGGCGGAATGCCGGAACCTACAATTAAACTTTGCAAATGAAGTTTTGAGATACAATCATGGTTATTAATTAAGGGATTTTGTGCTTTACCTGCTTCCATTCTGCGGAACATCATTAAACGTTTCTAAGATCTTCAGCTCTATCTACTGACATAAACGCACAATCATGTACATAATATAAACGCAAAACACACAAGTGGCGGTGGTGTTACGGAAGAAAAAAGCAAATCACATGTCACAATGATGATAATAGCGAAACCAGGTAGTGCAAACTGCTGCTGCGAGTGTGAGAGTGTTCACCCGTGTGGATACCGTGAAATAGAGCAGTCAAGGATCAGCGTGTATCTTGACGACATAACGAGGAGTAGTGTGGTGGTGACTGGAAGTCGATGCATCAAAGCTGGAGAAGAGGTGTCCCAGGTGATGTAGATTCCTACAAGTGTAATTCATATTCAGACTTCTAAGGTGGTTCCTTCAGGACAGACATGTAAGCCGGCAGTTCAGTCCTAGGTTTGTACACATGCAATCTTCGTGACTAGAATAGTGTTTCTACCTATGTGTCGTTTGTTTACATTATTCCAATAGATATAGCTACTAATTTTATGCGCTTGTGGGAATGTTGAGCCGGGTGGAAGTGTATGAATCACAGATCCCGTGATTAATGGACATGACTGTATGTTACAGAGTATATTGTTTGCTGTCTTTTCCTCTAAACGTGTATGGTTTTCTTAGTTGCTGTTGTAATTTATTTCTTATGACTCTATTTCATTGTGCTTAAGTTTCCTTCTTCACGTAATTTTCCCATGAACTGGTAAATTAAGTTTGTTATTTCAACTATAAACAATTTATTTGACTTGCATAACCAGTTGGAAGTTAGATGGAAGAACAACTTAACCTGTTTTTTTTTTTTTTTTTTTTTTTTTTTTTTCGTTTCGTGGCTTTTTAACTATCTCCAGGTATAGGAATAAATTAACGTAAGTACAAAAAATATCAGTAGAGTTCAGGTGGGTGAAAAAACGCTGTCTCACAAGTAGTGTTGTAAATAAAAAACGTTCGTTTTTTTTAACTTCTTTTTTAATATTTTTTTAAGGTTCCCTTGTTAACAGAAACAGGATCCGGATGAATTTGCTCCTCCCTATATTATACAGGATGTTCCAAAATAACACCGACAAAACCACCTCAATAGATTCCTGACATGGAAGTAAGAGAAAAGCATAGACCATTGAGGGTTCACAAATGCTTGGTGTCGGTGCTGTAGGCTGTCGAAAGCTTGCCAAACTGAACTTTTGAACTTGAAATTTTCAGTACCATTAACAATAGAATTGAGACCCGGTGCTGTCAAAAACTTCAGATCAAATTATTCAAAAATTCATATTCCAAAATTGTGCAATGGAATTTGCCAAAGAGAAAAGGGAATCCCAGAAATTGTCTGAAGTAAAGGTGGGTTAATATCAGCATGAATGGGAATACTTTCCACCAAGTAACAATAATTAGTTTTCGCCAGGTCTATATCTCAAACAGGTTTCCCTTACGGGACGATTTTGTAAAATAATGCACGGTTGCATAAAAAAAGAAGTAAGAATTGCACACATTTCAATTAATGGTGTATTTATCAGTAAAATAGACTTCCAATGCCTGTTGGATTACAGTAATTATGTGTTATCATCTAGACTGATACGCAAAGAAGTCCCATCCACTTTTATTTCGACCCACTGTTTGCTCCGGAGAATTGCTCTAAATTCCCTATTTCCTTTGGGAAATTCCTTCGCTTCCATTGCACGGTTTTGGAATATACATTTTTGGATAAATCAGGTTTGAAATCTGAGGGTACGATGTCCCCTCAGTTCTAATATTGAGTTCTAAAGTTCATTTTCCCACACTTCCGGCGATCTTTGGCGCCGAAACGAAGCATATATACACCCTCAATGGTCTGTACTTTTTCTTTATTTTCATCTCAGGAATCTCGTGATTTGGTTTTGTCTGGGTTACTTTGCAGCACCCTGTGTACTAGTTCATAATAAGAAGCTCATAAAGTGGACCAATAGATTTTCGTCAATCACACCAGGCAAATATCGGGATGGTACCCTTAACTTAGGCTCCGGCCGATTTCTTCCTGCACCTATACCATCCTGACCCATAGATGCTTAACGCTAAAGGCCATAAATAAAAGTCAAATTGTTAATGTGAACCATAAGTGCCTTTTTCTCCTCAGGCATATAACGAAAATATTTTTTATCTCGAGATCCCATTAACATTCCACATTACAGGTTTCATGGTATCTGTAAGAAAGTATTACCAACATATAAGAATTTTCTGAAAATTTTTGAGGTGTCTGATTTTGAGGAAATTAAATTTGAAAATATTGGGAAACAAAATTTTGTGCGACCCTTTAAAATGATATATCAAACGAAAGCTTGTTACAAGAGCTTCAATGAGTAATAAGAAATTTTATACATTTTAAACAAGCAAAATTCGACTATTTTTTGTGGTTTTTGAACGATAATAGAACAAAAACCATTGGGTTTAAAAAATAAATCATAGAAATCTGAGATGGTGAAGTAGAGAAGGTAGGTATGTTGAATTGACATGGAATGACCCGCAAAGCCTTCACATGTCAAAACTTCAAACGCATTTTCCCCAGAACGGCGCTTTTAGGATTAAGGATGTTCTTCCATCAAACTCCTTAGTTATAATATCTTGTGAAATTTTATTCTAAAAATCTAAGTTACGTTAAGTAATAACATTCTGTATTACTATTAACAAGTTACTATTAACAAGCGATGTTGGTTGCTTGTAACGGTTATGCGATTTGGTTTGATCGGATTGGTTAATTTTGATTGGTATCAAAGTTTCCGTTTGTGTAGGATTCTTGCGTGCCTTAAGTGAGTGTTTATTTGATTCGGCAACTTAAAATTAATATAGAATTCTCAACATGGTAATTTAGTGTGGATATTTGCACTCATCTGTTAAAGGAAACCCCGCGGCCGATCATTCTGACTGAGGTTTTCCAGGGTTTCTCTCAATTTCATCAGGCAAACGCCCTGGTGGCCCTGCCCGATACTTTCTCTGTCCTCTACCTAACCCATCTAGGCCTGAGCCAAAATATGCCAACAGGCCTAGATGGGTTAGAATTCATTCCAATTCTTTAAAAAAAAAAAAAAAAAAAAAAAAAAGGTAATTAAATAAAATTTAATGTTAAGTAGCCTCAGTAATCGCTTTGAATTCACGTTGCTATTGTTCACAAATAACTTGTTAAAATTTTTCACGAGAGCAAAGATGATTTCAGTGGTAGATATAAATTGAAAGTAGTTGTGCTTAAATGTAGAAATTTGGTTTTAAAATTGGCATTGTTCACTGAAAGTAAGCATTTTATTATAGTTACGTTATTTATGTATGAGTGCATTTTATTTCAGTTGATGATGGCACCGCAAGTGTAGAATGTGTGATTTCTCAAGATAAAAAGGCGAGCGCTCTCGATGATCTGAAATACTACGAGGAAAACTTTGATTCTGATCAGTTCGCTGATGAAACTGAGGTACGTTGTTTTGCGAGTGTAAAGCGGATATAATCCTCAGTGATTTCAAAAGTTTTGTCTCTGTAAATTTTGTTTTTAATTTTCTTCTTGTAACAGTAAGTATATATACTCTTTCATAACGAAACTTTTCTTAGATATTTAGGTTATTAGCGAGTGCCATATACAGTGATTGCGGACTTTCTGGTTGCAATACTGTTCACTGTAACGTTCATATACCAGCAGTGTGCGATAAAAGTCTTTTTCATAGAAATAAAAATCAGTGGAGATTACTATAGGACTGAAGGACTGATCTATTTCTGGTTGTGTAATGTTGAAGGTTTCGAACTTTAGATCAGCACACGGGAAGCGGTGTGAGTTTAAGTTCTACTCACGGTGGCGTATCAGTTTGAAATCCTCTTTGAATTCATTAGAGGCTCCTATCTTCTTTGTTCTTCGTCCATGGACAGAGTTATTGAAAAGGAGAGACTTGACTCTGGTACTTTATTGATGTTTGACAGTTCTCAAGGAAGGAAGCGAAATCAGGGAAAATCTCAAGTCATAATTGCTGGGCCAAAGTTTCAACTGGTCTTTACGATTAGAAGGTAAACACGTTCTCATTAAGTCATCATCCTCAGTAGTCTCAAATCTGTAAAGCCTATATTTTTTATTTCTTTTTATGCTAAACTGTTGATGGAAAGAGCAGATATTCTTGTGATGATATTCTTAAGCTATTGTTAGTTTTCGGGTGAGACTGGCACTACAGAACACAGCGTAAATCTAATATGAACGTCTGAATCACGGGCCATCCCCGTCGATTTTTAATGTTCCCAGAGTTGTTTTAAATTGCAGATACCTTATTTACGCGAATCTAAGACGCCCTTAAATGTAAGACGCACCCCAAATTTTTGTTGCGAAAATGAAAAAAAACAAAAAAACACTTCATTGATTTTTAAGAATGAAAAAAGAAAGATGAATAAACATGGGAAAACAAAGAATGGAATGGGAAAATAAAGAAACATTGAACTTACTGAGAAGAATCCACTAATTTCGGCGCTGGAATTTATTAATGTTCAGATGTTGGTACTTTTTTCCCCAATGTAATTACAACACTTGCTTCCGTTAGTTTTATAGCTATCCATTTATTATACAATATTATACCAGTATGTACACACACAAACACACACAGAATTATTCTGCAGTTATTTAAACTTGTCTTACTGACAGTGCAAAATGTAGGCCTAAACTTGCAAAACTCGAACCTTGATTTTGGGGGAGAAAAAATCGAAAAAAAAAAAATGCGTCTTACATTCGAGTAAATACGGTAGTTATAATTTTTCTAAACGCGTTAAACGACCGATTCCTAATTTTTGCAAATATTTTATCTCCTACTGGAACATAAAATAGATCTTTTGATAGTCAGTTACCTTTCGAAATTCATTCAGTATTTAATCGTGTAATAAAACATTCAAGAAGTTAATGAATAACACGGACAAACTTCCGGAGGTGATTGTTCACATCAACAGAAGAAAAAAGTTTCGTCGAAGAAATTTCGAAACATGCATAGTTTCGGAGCTACAGGGACTCAATGTTAGGGCAACATCATTTCATTTCATTTATTCTTCTTTTAAATGGCGGAGTTAAGGCACTCCGCCTTTCTTCCACTCAACCATTGTACATTAAGTTTACGTACTATGAGTAATTAATTAAACACTAAAGCACTTACGAGGGGAGACCCAAATGAAACCGGAATTTTGTAATAAAAAAATGTTTTCTGTATCAAAGTTTTGCTTTTATAAACTCAAGATAAAATAATATAATAGCTTAGCAAAGCAGATACGTTTTATTAAAAAACTAGAAACAGTTGGCGAAACCGTTACACGTTTTTAGTTTTTAAATAAAACGTATTTTCTTTGCTCAGCTATTATTTTATTTTATCTTGAGTTTAAAAAATTGTGTATTTATTTTTGGGTGTTACAGCTTGAATCGCTTTCAATGTACTGTCTATTTGATGCAAAGCACCTGTCTTAACGTGTTTTCCATTTTCGAAGCAGTCTTGAAACTCTTGCCAAGTAATACTTTTTGTCGTTTTGTCGTCACCTTTTCCACATTTGTAAAATGTTTTCTTTGAGGATTTATTTCATTCGGGGGAATAAAACGAAGTCACTCGGAACAAGTGGGCGGAAAGTTGTATCATGTTTTCGCTTAAAAGTTGTTTCACAATCAAGGTTGTGTGTGCTGGTGAGTCACGAATTTTGCTACAGCTCTTTTCATTTGCAAATTTCGTGCTCAAAGTTCGTTGGCAGGAACTCCAGAGCGCACCAAACAAATTAACAAGTTCGTCACTGGTTCTGCGACGGTCTTCCGCAATCATTCCACGAATTCTGGCGATGTTTTCGTCCGTTCGGAGATTCGAGGTTTGTCTTCAAGTGAACTCGAAGCGAGAAAACCAATCGTAAAGTTTTGTTTTCCTCAGAGCAGCGTCCTTGTAAGCCGTTTCAATCATTGCCGCTGTTTCCCAAAACAGAAAACAGAATTTCATATCCTCACACGCTGTTTCCACTTTTCTGTCATCACAAAAATCGCAGAACAAGCGAGAGGCTCTTAACTAAAATATTGACTACGTGGCACTACGGCTTCACTCGACAACGCTGGTCGGCAGACGGACGCAGAAGGCAAGAGGAAATGTACTACAACGTATACGCCCACCAGAGAACGGTTCCGGTTTCTTTTGGGCCCCTCCTCGTACATTATCAATTGAGATAAAATGAAGAACATAATTTATTATATAATACACTCATAAAGCGACTACAAAAAGAAAGAAGAAATGAAGTTATTACCTACATTTACGTACTAACAAGAGAGAAAGCAATGAAAATGGTTCTGATAGAAAGTATCAGTGTGTCATGTAGATCTGTATGCCTGCGTGTCTAGTAATTCAAATAGAAGTGTGGCTCGTGGGCTGTGAGAAAAAAAAAAGTTTGTTAAGATTACGTTTAAATGATGATGATGAACCTGAGTCTCTACTGTGTTCTGGGATTTCGTTCCAAGCTCTAGTAGTATACATGGTAAAGAATTTTCAGTAGTACTCTGATTTATGTCTTTGTACTGAGAGCGAGTGTTACTGAGAAATTTGAACGTGGATGATAAGTATGACGGTTTGTTTCTATGTGACTAATTTATAAAGTAGGTTTAGAACATGCAGATGGCGTCGCGTACGAAGATCTAACCAGCCTATTTTCTTATAATAGAGTGATAGGTGGTCGAAGTACTTCGCATTAAAGACGAAGCGGACACAGGCATTCTGTATGCGCTGTAAACGTTTTGCTTAGTCTTCAGTTAGGTCGATGTACGTAATATAGCAATAAGCCACTTGGGATATTAGAAGGGATTGCATTAAGGTGGCTGATGAATTCAGGAAGGAAATCTTTTAAGCGTCGAAGAGAGTGTAATGCGCCATACAATTTTCTGCAAATGTTG
The DNA here is from genome assembly GCA_022664845.1 of Lepisma saccharinum. Classification (NCBI taxonomy): domain Eukaryota; kingdom Metazoa; phylum Arthropoda; class Insecta; order Zygentoma; family Lepismatidae; genus Lepisma; species Lepisma saccharinum. The sequence continues at coordinate 13,500 of JAGDQP010014394.1, read as the reverse complement.
TTCACGTGTTCTGCTCATGTTAAGTGTTTATTGACATATAGCCCAAGATCATTTACACTTTCGCTTAGGAGAACTATAACTCCGTTTACCTTGAGGCCAGTGATGTCTGCGGTAATGTTGGAGGATAGTATCTTTTTTGATTTCGTTGGGTTGACCTCTAATCCATTTTCACGTACCCATGAACATATGTTTTTAATATCAGATTTTAAGTACTGAAATGAACTAACTATGCTTGATGGGTCAGACGAGATGAGATATAGCATTGAACATCATCAGCATATAAGCAGCATCAACATCAGCAGCATCAATTTCAATATTTAACTCGCACAAGGTTTCCTATGAAAAAAGCCATAACATACACCTATTCTATATCTGTGTTATACTGGATCGTCATTTGTGCAATTTTGTTGCATCGTTGGTACTTCATTAACCCTCTTGTCAGTCACTGTCCACAATTATCCACCGCCTGGGGCTGGTCAACTCGTGACCTTGTTCCTCCACTGCGGGTAGACCATTGGCACGGTTTTGAGGTTGGCTGGCTTAAACCAGTTTTTTTTTTAATGGTTTAAACAAAAAAAGCAAAACTGTCTCATTATGAGCGTACCTTTTATATTTTTTGTTAGTTATATTCTGATGTCATGTCATGTGCCAATAAGTTGTTCAAATATGATGTAACATAATGTTAACAACATATATTCCTGTGAAATGTTGAAAAGATTTGTTCTTTCAGGAAGACGAAGATTTCGATAATTCTTTGCTAAAGGATTTAATGAAAAAAGTAATAATCCGTGGTAAAAAGTTAACAGAGGAGCTTGATTTGGGAACTGCCGTTAATGTACTAGGAAGAATTTTTCACATTAGTGAAAGAAGAGTTGTGTGTGTGGATGACATACGTATCCTTTTCCTATCACGCATGTGGAATATTTAATCACTGAAAAGTTGTAATTATTATAGAAATTGTACGATTATTTCTGTTCAGAAGTAGTAATAGAGTAATACAATTGCTTTTTAAGAAAGTATCATCCCAATTACTAACTTAATTTTTGATAACCAAATTCGGAATGATTCATACTTATTAAGTAATTTGTAATAATCAAGGTATTTTCCACCAAAGTATGTGAGTTGAAAACTCTCCTCATTCGGATTCCTAGTACCTGTGAGAAATCGTAGAGATAGATAGATAGATCGGTGACATATATATATATGTTGGTAACAGCTACAAGATTACATGACAAATTGAAAATCTTAAATAGGACATCTAGGAGACCAATGGTTCAACGGTTGCTTAATTTTATAAACAAAAATTTGGATTGGAAATTTTGATTAAAATTTTCCCTATACTGTCCAAATGTCCAGAGTTGTCAAATATTTACAAAAGTATGCTATAGATTCAGCCTTTTCGGTTGAACAGGCTGCATTACAAAGTAAGTGTCTTACCCAACTCAGCAGATAAAAGGGCAACGAAATAGATAAATTTCACAAATTGGCGGGATATTTTGTGAACCACAAAAAACGGTCGAAGTTGGATCGAATTACTGTAGCAATGTGTAGTACGATGTTGTCTCAAGAGATGTCACGTACAGAAAGCTAGTATCAACACGTGATCGGTAGGAAAGTCAAACAAAATGGCGGAGGCACGATTGTCGTTCGAGGAACGCAAGACCGTTTGGAAGTGGTATTTCAAGATCATTTCAGATTTGAGAATGTTGTTGAAGTTCAACGACAATGGAGGCATGAGCTTGCAACAAAACCTCCAACACGCCTGGTAATTGCTACAGTGGTGACCCTTGGGGAAGAAGCCGGCCGAGCGGTCTGCAGCGGTAGGCCATTGGCTCGAAGGTCCCGGGTTCGAGTCCCGGCTGGTGCATGGGTGTGGATTTTAACAGCTAAAGGGCGAATCGTGATGGGCCGAAGTCCAAAGTTACTAGATTGGCCCATATAAAAATACAGTTTACCAAAGTTTTACCGTGGGGAAGAATCGGAATTGCATGCGCAGCAATCCCACTGGACACTTTGGTCAATGTTGCCCAAGCAGTAGTTCGCACTAGTAAGTGTCCAAACTTCAAAAATAACCGATCAGGACGCTGAAAATAACCGTCCCGTGTTATTGTAGAAGTCAAAGGTAACTTGTATTCATCCCTTGATGTATGTTTAAATTTAGTATTAAAATTTTTATATGGGTCTTTTCTTTTGCTAAAGTGTGTGTACATTTTTGGGTGGGCTCTGTATATGCTCAATACCCTCGGCGTTACAAATAGTAGTATGAATATCAAAATAATTCAAAGCTGCAATCAAAAATAAAATTTGTCTAATGGACACATATTACGGGGACTAGGGTTAAACATAGTAGTTCGGAATCTGTTTGATACTGTAGGCCACATACTTTGACGTTTACCCAACGGGAAAAATTTACAGTCTACCTCGATTCCTCGTGTCTAAGGACCTGCGGATCACAAACCTGCTTGCGGGCGAGGAGATATAATTTTGTGTGTTTAACTTTTTAGAAGATGCAATCAAAACATGTTTGCAGTTCTTATAAAATAAAGATTTCTGCTGACTATTGTATTTTGTCTATATCTTATCAACAGCTATTAAATATAATTTTTGGTTACATAGGAATTATTTGATGGAAAAGCCTCAATGGCTCAAATTTTTATTGTGTATATTTGAAATTAATTCATATTTGTCTTTAGAATATTGTTTGATGTATATGGATAATTTCAACACACATAGTAAAATAGAATGGCCATAAATTTCCTTAACGATTTTCCAGGTATAATTGATTCTCATGAGGAAACAATTGCTGTTTTCGAAACCGATGCAGTGTACAGACTAGTGTATAGTGATGGAGATGCCTCTATGGAGAAAATAATTCAGGATAACTTGTAGTTTTATTTGTTACGCTTAAATTTCTTACAATGGATGTAGCTCAAGATGAACCAGAGACTTGGTCAGAAGCAATTCGTTCGAAATGCCATGATTCTTGTAAAGAAAATCGGGAGAAACAGAGAGGAAAGTTTCTTATCCAGAGACGGAGTGAATTTTCTGAAGTGCAAAATAGTTTAATTTCTGTTTCGGGTGAAGAAGTTAAGACACTTACAGACAATTTAAAACACAAGTCAAAATGCAACCATCAACTCCTGCGGAGGTTGAAAATAGCTTTTTATGATAATCCTGAAAACACGAAGACTTTTCTATCCATTGATGGCTCTGTTCAAGCTCTCATTAGAATTTTGTCAGGTATGATATTTTGTTAGAAAGTATTTAAATATTATGATTTTATCTTTTTCATATACAGACTGAGTGAGAAGGAAAGGTCATTTTGGTACGTACAGTTATAAAAGAATGCATTCCAAGAATTTATTTTTTTAACTTAAATTTGCGGGCCAGACAGGCAGCTAAAGCTCGTCAGATGTCATCCCTCGGATATATAACGGGCTAAGATTATAGCTACTTGTCTGTACAATATATGTAAATGTAATGGAAGATTAAATTCAAACGTTCCCAGATATATTATTTCGTTATTGTACTAATAGTGATTCTAGTTAATAAATAAATGTCTCCAATTTTGAAAGGTTGTTAAGGAAGAATTGTTTTATATTACAGACAACGAAACTTCGCAGGTAATAGAGAAATTACCTGTAGTATATGTTCAATAAAAATTTCTAATTACAGCACTGGTTTACGCAGTGGCCGAAAAAGGTTAATATGTGAGTCAGTCAAATGAAAGTGACCAAATCAGATTTTTATAATGAAAACACAAATATATTTTTATACATGTCAACATGCAAACATGTACGTACAGTTCTTAGACATATGCACAAAATTCCCTTGGTAGCTGGGTGAGCATATCTGTCAAAGCCGCCTGTACTTCCCTATCTGAAGCAAATCTGTTATCTTTCAGTTTCTTGAATACAGCAAACACGTCCCGGCGTCGGGAAGTGGCGCCCCCATCGCTCAGTCAGTTTTATTGACTGCAATCAGCCCTGGCAGCTGCCAACATCGTTGCTGCCTATGGGAAGTCCAACAGTAGGGCCATAGTGCTTCTCTGTTGAGAATTTTTACTTCCCACTTGCGTAGGGGATTGGCGACCTCATCGCAGGTCTACGGACCGCAACGTGATAAAACCATCACATAGCCCGAGCAGCAGACCACCGCTGCTCGTAATGGCGTAGGGGATTGGCGACTCCATCGTCCAGCCGGTTTTTGCTGGCTGCTATCAGCCCTCGCAGCTAAATATCTACGCTGCTTGAAAGGAGGACCAGCAGAGAGGAGTTTCATTTATTTTCACCTCATTTATCATTCACAAATGATTCATTATTTCATATCCTCTTGTGCTGCGACTTGCGCCTCCACGCAATGATAAAAAGGATGTTATGGTTGTATTTTCATTGACGCTGGCCCCTGGGACCCGAGGAAAGGGGGCGGAACCATTGGATAGCGCCTAGTTCTTAACAGCAGATTCTTGGATGGTCTAGCTCGTTGAGGCTGGGAAGTGCGCCATTGGGGAGCTCTTCGGACCTTTGGTCTCGCCAACACTGGGGGAGTGGGTGTCCCAAGTATCCATCAGTCGGGAGTGCAAGTGATTTCGACGCCAAGTCATTGGACTTCGCCTCGATTTCCAGCTTGCTGACAAGGGTGATGAGGGTAGTACCCGGCAGCCTCGTTGGCTCCTCAGAACGAAGACGGAGAAGTGTGGGCATTTACGGCTTTCATTCATCATGGCTCCACCACGTCCTAACAAGTCGCCTTCGCAGAAAGAGAGACAGAGACAGAACGAAGAGAAAGTCACTGATGTAAGTAAGAAGGCGCATACATCAAATGAATCAACCAGTGACAAAGAAGAGAAAATAGAAGTAGAGGAACAGACAAGTATCGTACCGACTATCACACGATATATTGTAATTAAAGTTAAGAATGAAACAGAAAATCCAGCTGGTTTAAAGGAGTTATATCCCCTTTCATTATACAAAAACAACTGAATTATGTTGCAGGTGAGCTTCAGCATGTTAAAAAGCTTCGCAACGGCACCTTGCTCGTGGAGACCTCCAATAATAAAAAGTCAACTAATCTCTTGAAAATGAAAACCCTAGGACCATTCGAAGTTCAAGTTGAACCACACCGTCAACTGAACTTTAGTCAGGGCGTAATATCTTGTTGGGACTTGCAAGATGTCCCTGAAGAAGAGATTAAGGATGAACTTGCCAGCCAAGGTGTAGTCAGTGTTATGCGCATTAAAACTAGAAAGAATGGAGAGCTGCAACCCACGAGTTCGTCAATTTTGACGTTTGCCACCCCCACAGCTCCCCAAGGACGTGAAGGCAGCTTTCTATTGCTTACCAGTCCGCTGCGCTGTTTTAAATGTCAGCGCTATGGACACACCAGCACGTCGTGTAAGGCGACCTCTGCTGTATGTGCAATATGCAGTACCAGTAGCTATGGTGCGGATCCTTGCACGTCACTGAAACCTCAGTGTGTTGATTGCAAGGGTGATCACACGGCCTGGTCGCGTGACTGTCTGGTATTTAAAGAAAAACGAATTAGAGAGCTGATGGTGATTGAGAAAATATCTGCTGGTGATGCAAAACGTCGAGTACGAGAGTCTCAACGCACCCTTTCATCCGGTGCGTTCTCCACTGTAGCAGCAAGACTACCAATTAAAACTGTCTCGGTTGGGACCCAGACAGTTGATGTATCCACTCAGACAGATAGGCCTCAAGTCGACAAATCTCCTAAACATCGCCAAGCGTCATCTCCTCAAGATACGTCCGCGACGTCGACGGACTCCACAAACTGTACCTAGTGTTCGTGTTGGTACTATTACAAAACCGAATCGTATGTCACCAGGAATGTCGAGCATAAAACGGTTCACTAATGTTCTGGCTACTCAATTAAGTCAACATCCTCTACCTGCGTTGAATGAGCCGAGTTCATCCCTCACATCAGATATGATTGAGGGCGTCGGCGTTCTGTTCCCTGGTGGAACGATGAGCTCGAACTAGCACGGCGACGGCGCAGTCGCGCTCTACGGGTGTTCAACCGATATCCTACAGCGGCAAATTTAAATGCAGTTCGACAGTCACAAGCTTATATTCGACGTCTCATGAAACAAACTCGGCGTACATCCTTTCGTGAATACGTATCTTCCATTAATTCGCAAACGCCAATTCGAGACATGTGGGAACGGGTCAGACGTTTGCAAGGCAACTGTCGCTCCGAGCCACTCAACAATGTCTTGCATACTGACCCAGACGAGATAGCTAATCTTCTTGGAGCAGCCTTCGCAGCAATATCCATCTCCCAGCACTATAGTGCTAATTTCGCAAACGGTTTCAACCTAATAATTTAGAACAATATAATGTCTCTTTCACTGAGTGGGAACTTGAAACTGCCTTGCGGGATGTTAGAAACACATTCCCTGGACTGGATGATATTCACTATGAAATACTGCGACACCTTCCCTCCCAAGGAAAGGTCTTCTTGCTAAACCTGTATAATCAGATCTAGAGGACTGATAGCTTTCCTGCTAGTTGGCGAGAAGCTATTGTAATCCCGATTCTGAAACCTGACAAAGATAAACTAAACCCCACAAGTTACCGGCTCATTGCTCTCACTAGCTGCGTATGTAAGCTATTTGACTGAATGATAAACCGACGCCTAACGTGGTACTTGTGAAGCATAACAACTTGCTTTCTAATGATCAGTGTGGGTTTCGCCAATATCGATCAGCTGTCGACCATCTTGTCAGGTTAGAGTCTATTGTTCAGAGCGCATTCCTCCGGAATGAACACGTTCTCGCTGTGTTCTTCGACTTAGAGAAGGCCTATGATACCACCTGGAAACATGGCATATTACGCCAGCTTAATGTCTGGGGCATTAGGGGCCACATGGCCCATTTTATATCAAATTTTCTTAGCGATCGCTATTTTCGTGTCCCTGTTAGTGATCGTTTCTCAGAGCGTTATTTACTGGAGAATGGCGTACCTCAAGGGAGTGTGCTGAGCGTAACACTCTTCGCTATTGCAGTGAATAGTGTTATGGCTTGTATTCGCCCTCCTGTGCAAGGTCTTTTATATGTTGACGACTTGACGATTGTCTGTAAATCTGCGAATATCCACCTCACAGCGCGGCAGATCCAGTTGACGCTTAACCGTCTTGTTGACTGGTCACACCAGACTAGCTTTCGTTTTTCTCCAACGAGGACAGTCTGTGTACACTTCTGCCGCAAACGAAATTGTTTAGTTGACCCAGATTTCTTTCTTGGAGACAGACTCCAGTTCGTCGAGGAGGTACGATACCTTGGGTTATTCTTTTATACAAAATTAAATTGGCAGTCACCTTCGCCAAATTAAAATTTCCTCTACCAGAGCTCTGAATTTGTTACGTGTTTTAAGTCATCCCACTTGTGGTACTGATACGTACAACCTTGTTGCGCCTTTATCGCGCACTCATTTTATCGAAACTTCATTATGGTTGTCACGCTTATTCCTCTGCACGGTTCTCTGCTTTACATACACTTCACAGCGTCCATCATGCTGGAATCCGACTCTCCACTGGCGCGTATCTCACAAGTCCTGTCACCAGTCTTTGTGTTGATGCCGCTGAACCACCGCTCGAGATCCGTAGGATGTACCATGTGCTGAGCTATCTTGCTAAGATATCATCTTTAGCAGGCCACCCAGCACATAACATAGTAGTATACCCAGTTCTACGAGCCCTATATGAACGCCGTGGTCACGCTACCCGACCACTTGGCATCCGAGCATCAGAGTTTTTGGAGAATGTGAATGCAGACCGCCCAACTGTCTGCCCTGTCCGTTTTAGTCTCCGTCCCCCGTGGACACTTGCCCGTCCACGGATTGATATCTCTTTATCAACACTAAAGAAATCGGAGACATCCATGATTGAATTCCAGCAACGTTTTCGTGCGTTGCAGAGTCAGTACCCGCGTTTTATCTGTTTTTACCGATGGGTCCAAATCAGATGAATCTGTTGGATGCGCGTTTGTTGTAGATGGGGAAGCCCAGCAATTTTGTCTTAATCCCAAAGCCAGTATTTTTACTGCTGAGCTATATGCTTTTTTAAAGGCTTTGGATTTTAGTCTTATTCGTGGTTTCAACCGCATCCTTGTTTGTACAGATTCGCTGTGTTGTTCGAAGTCTTGACAATATGTATTCTAAGCGTCCGCTCGTACAAGATATCCTATGTAAGACACATGCCATCTGCCATGCCGGTGGTGAGGTTGTCTTTTCGTGGATACCAAGTCATGTTGGTATCCACGGTAATGAATTGGAAAACCAAGCTGCACGTGAAGCCTCTTTAGGAGCTAACATTGATATTCAGCATGTCCCATTTCAGGACATGTCGATATATTATAGTCATGTTACACGGAATGAAAGGCAGCGACGATGGAAAGACGTTGTTGTTAATAAATTGAAACAAATTAAGGTAACTGTTGCTCCATGGAAATCATCTTGCCGAGATAGTAGGCGTGAGGAAGTACTTTTATGTCGTCTACGTATAGGGCACAGTCGCATGACTCATGGATATCTGTTGCGACGTTTGGACTCTCCGCATTGTAGTGAATGCAATGGAATTTTAAGTATTCGTCACGTTCTTTTAGATTGTCCAGGATATAATCATCTCAGACAACATTATAACATCCCCAATGACATGGCGTCATTATTAGGGGATGAACCAGGCATGTTGCGGAGAGTTTTTAGGTATGTTCGTGAGACAGGTTTATCTCCGTCTCTCTAAGATGATTATGTCCCTTAGCTGTTAAGTTTTATGTATTACAATTGTTTTATTTTGTGAAGGGCCATTTACAGCCTACACGTTTTTAACTTATGCTAAAGACTTCATACATCTTTAGTTTTTATTAATTGTTATACTGGCCATTTACACCAGTAAGTGTTTTCTGGAGACCTTTTACATCTTCAGCTTCTACATATATTTTTTTAATTAACAGCTAAAGATCGACGGGACAAAGATAAGGGGCTTCTCCCGTATCGGGACGGGCGTAAGCCATAGTGCTGTTACCGCCCATACACTTCATTTTATCTTTTATCTTTAACAGCAAACACGTAAAAATCGCACGTACAAAGATCAGGCAGGGATGTATGGTGGGTGCTGTAGAACTTTTCACTTGGACTTCTGTAGAGTTTCCACCGTTCCTCTTTTGGAGCGTCCATTGCGATACGGACAGATGTTTAACACACACTAACTCTCGAGACGCTGTGCCTTGCCGCGTGACCATTAGTAGAATTAAGGCCCAGAGGTCCCTGCAGTATTCACACCTATTGCCATATGACTGGACGAACCATATGGGAAAGGCCGTCTCACTTTCATTTGATTCCCTCAAATATTATGTTAGTAGTAAAGAGCGAACACTTAAAACGAATATTACAATAGATTAACTAAACCAGACTAAACTGGGCGGCGCTTCACTCACTTAAGTGCCCTGGACTTTCAGACGGCTATATGGCGTTCTAGTACGGGGTCAGCGTGACTCCTTTTCGTAGTCGTGTGTTTGACTTTCGTGACCACAGGCCGCTACTTCTTTTATTCAAGTAGCTGCCCAGTTTTCCTCAAATACCGAAATTTTGAGCCCCCATCGGGAATCAAACCCGGGACCGCTCGCAGTGAAGTCGAACGCGATACGAACTAGGCCACGCAGGAGGCTTCCAAGCCAGTAGACTAGATTGAGTTAATTTGAACGGCAAGGGATTTAATTCAAAACTAAAGTCTATCAATAAAATATATTTCTCCATATACACGGTTATTCAGGACCTCTGGTACAAACATCGGGAGGTGAATCCTCATATCAAAACAAGAAGAAAAGTTCATATGAAAGGGCGCCCTATCATGCATAGTTTCGGCGCTAGAGGGGGCCCAAAGATGTCCAAAACTGTATTTCAGGGCAATTTATTTCGAATACTAATAGCTGTAGACCTGGCGGCTCGTCGTTTTGTCAAAGAAATCAGACTTGTTCATTCAGAAAATGCACATGTCAGAGGCGAGGAAAAAGTGCGCGAGGGATTCCCCAAGAATTGCACAGCGAATGTGGGTCGAACAGAGCAAGTAGAGGATGACTTCCTATCAGAGAACAACAACACGTTGATTCCAAGGTGAAACCTCGGGAAATCCCTCATTTCACTCGGGAATCCCTCGCATTTCCATCACGTTTGACATGTGCACATGACATTTTATTTCATTAGTATAATAGCGGAAGTACGTAGCAATCCTTGACGCCAAACGAACATTCTGTAAGTATGCGAACATAACACTGCAGAAAAATATATAATTATCTGATAACTCAGTTTTCCAAAATGATTGACCAAGATGCTTTCAGAAAACCATTGTTGTATTATAGAACATTAGTGGCAGTTCTATTGAAATAATAATAATAATAAAATGGAAGATTGTACTTCGCAGGTACGAAGATCTTTTACTAATCCTGCGCGGAACCTATGCCAACAAAACAATACTGACAGTCTCCAAGTTGGCACAATATATTTCCTCACTCCTGACACAAAGCACACCTGCATCAGAAAGAAAAGGCCGAATCAGTAGCAAGAAGTATCCTGGTTTACAGTGATGGTTCCATGAAAACGAAGTGCTTCGGGTAGATTTTAGAAGCCATCCTACAGATTGTGTTTCTTGTTTCAAGTATTGTTCCGTCATTACTTGTAGGACTTCAGGGACGTTTCTATGTATAGAAGTGTTTTGGCATAGAAACCAATAATATTTACAACAATATAGAAATATAATTGTAGTACTGCACAATGAAAATTTGCTAATTATTAATTTATCATATTTTCATTTAATATAAAACCGAAAATTTCATACTTGGACATGGGTTTTTAGGTGAATGTCTTTATTCACTTAAATTAATAATGTTATTTGAACCTGAAAATTATTTTACCGTCGGGAGAAATAAAGTATGAAGAAGATGCAAATTTAAATGCTATTAGAAAGTCGTGACTAGAAAGATTATTAAATTCTTCTCGTGCTTATCTGGTTGCTTCTCGAAACACTTACCTTCGTGGCATGGTTTTGGGTAAAACTCTTGGTGAGAGATGTAATGAGGTATTTTTAACGAATTTGTGAATAGACTTATTTCAGAAGCATGCTTATTTCATTAGTATAATAGCTAGTTCGATTATTTATAGTATTTTCTAATGTTATTTCATATAATTGCCCCGTGTCGGATCTCTTTTTTCGGTGAACGTGTGTTTAAACCTTAAGGTGGTGAAATTCCACAGATCAGAACAATCTACCTGAATTAGTCTCGAACCTACTCCCCCTTCCCCATAGCTTAAGACACAACACCCCACCAGCTGGGTTGTTCTGTATTCACTACCAAACACTTGAGAACAGAGTTCGGATGCAGCCATTGTCTTTTTTTTTTTATGAATCATCTTACAACTGCCATCTGACGAGGTTCACTTGACATCTTGATCTCTCCGGCACCGTGGGTACCGCTGCCAGTAGTTTCGACAGAGGTAATCTCATTCTCAGTTCCTGCAAAAATAGAGCATTCTGGAAGTAGATAATTGCTGCAACTACTTACAAGATCCCGTGATGACATTTTAGTGTCTAATTGGTTTTCTGCTACTGTTATGCATACTGTTGATAGAGACTTTAGAGCACTGATTGCTGAAGTCAATATCACGGAAATGGTCTTAACAATACGAACAGAGGCTTGATATATATTCAATGTCTCGTATCTCTCTAAACATCCAGATATGGAAATACTTAGAGAGATGTGGAGCTGCTACTGACGTGGAAATTCAGTGCTGGAAATAGGCTTTGGAAGAAATCTGAAGAAGAATCCCTTGTGCCTGAAGTATTTAATTTTGATGCCTTACGTGATGCATGAGTCCTTGATGAGGTAAGAATTTATCTCCAGATGATCCAGTCAAAATGGATTGAGGGTTTCAGTTCAAGAGAAGGGAGCTGCAGGAAAAGAACTTCATATCGAACTTGAGAAGAAGAAACATTATGGCAATATCAATAGTAAGTTGCAGCGATCGATAAGAAACTTAAAGAACTGTAAAAGTAGTTCCTAGATGTAATATAAAGTGTTACAAAGACAGTGAGGGTGACTTTAGAGAATCAGGTAAGGGAATGTGGTCTACTTTATGAACAGAATGGGGTAGTTTCATTGACGAGACTACAGACAATCTTTTCTGATAAAAATGTTTGACTACTGTTGAGATCATTGCAACATGTTTTATATGAAGAGTTATGGTTTGGTTCCATGAACAACTATAATAATCAATACCTTAATTACCAAAGAGTAATGCAAAATATTATAACTGGAAAATACAATTTAATATTTGTTGTATGATATAGTTTGTGAGGTAAACAAGTCCCTCATTCGGATCTCCGGGCTGGCACTGCTTCAGGGGGCTCTATGAACAGGATTAAGAAAGACCTTAGAATAGGAACGTGGAACGTACGAACATTATACCAAACTGGCGCTCTTCGGGTGGCGGTACGCGAGACCGAGAAGTACGAGCTAGACATATTAGCGATACAAGAAGTTCGGTAGGAGGGTCAAGATAGCATCCCACAGGGCAAGTACACTTTCTACTACGGGGGAACACAGTCTCACGATTTCGGAACAGGGTTCCTCATTAAGAATAGTATCCTTCAGGCGGTTCAGAATATAGAGTTCATAAACGAAAGACTGTCGTACGTTACAATACGTACTCGATGGGGCAACACGGTTTTATTAAACGTCTATGCTCCGACCGAGGTGGCTACTGATAACGACATATTCTACTGATAAGATATATTCTACGATGAGCTAGAAAGGTTGTTTGACCGATTACCGAAGTATAATTCGAAAATTGTGTTGGGTGATTTCAATGCAAAGGTAGGGAGGGAAGAAAAATATAGACCTACTATAGGCAAATACAGTCTTCACGAAAAGACCAACAACAATGGAGAAAGACTGATAACTTTCGCGATTTCGAAAAACTTACTGGTAAAGCGCACGTACTTTGAACATAAAGACATACACAAATACACATGGGTATCTCCGGACGGCAAAACTCTCAACCAGATCGATCACGTATTAGTAGACAGACGAAGACACACGAACCTAATGGATGTTAGGTCGTACAGAGGAGCGGAAGGTGACACCGACCATCAATTAGTGATCACAAAGGTAAGGGAAAAGTTATGAATCGCGAAGAAAGAAACCACGGGGTCAAAACAACTGAAATTCGAAGTGAAACTATTAAATAATCCGAGCATAAGAGCAGATTATCAACTCGAACTCTCAAATAGGTTCGAAATCCTAGCCGACTCGAGTAATAATAATGATGATATTAATAATGAAATTGATGTAAGTAAGATGTGGGAGGCAATTCGTGAAACAATTAAGAGCGCAGCGAAGGAACGCGTAGGTGAGAAGAAACAACAGAAAAACAAACCTTGGTTTGATGAAGAATGCATTAAACTTCATGAGGAACGAAAACAAGCAAG
>JAGDQP010014393.1:0-35517 GCA_022664845.1 Lepisma saccharinum | reverse complement strand
AGAAGAGGCAATAGTTGTAGTAGTAGAGGCAGTAGTAGAAGTAAGAGGAGGAGAAGAAGCAATAGTTGTAGTAGTAGAGGCAGTAGTCGAAGTAAGAGGAGAAGAAGCAATAGTTGTAGCAGTAGAGGCAGTAGTAGAAGTAAGAGGAGAAGAAGAGGCAATAGTCGTAGTAGTAGAGGCAGTAGTAGAAGTTCAAGAATGGAGTAATAATAATAGTAATACTAGAGACAGATGTAAAAGTAATTGGTAGGGAGGTCAATTCACCTCGTCACTGACTGTCTATACTGTTAATCAATAACGCGGTCGTTATAGTATCCTCTGTGCAATGCTGTTGTGCCCCATCATCCATCAACACAATGTTCGAAACAGCACCCATGTTATAAAAACGGTAGTTACATGTCAGTGAAGATCTGGACCTCCTGAACATTAGTGACATTTCAATCAGCAAACACTGGTCCGATTATCCTCAAGGACAGTGATACAGTTACAGTAGACAGTAACAGTGTTCGAATGAAGTGACTTTCGCACTAGGAAGTGACTATTTTCGGTATCCCAGACCATGAATCAGTTTCTTGACATGGCCATCCACATAAAGGGAACTTCATCTGTGAACCATAGTAGTTTTGAGGAGTTAGTTGGCTCGACCGTACCGGTCAAATTGCTATTCCCTTGACGTTGTGGAAATGGCTCCTACATTTGAATTTTTGAAGGGAAGATATGCAAATAATGTCTCAGAATGGTCCTCACAACCATATGGATGATGGTAATCTGTTGGGCTACATGGCGCAACGACCGCGTTAGAGTTCGTTGGTACAGCGCATGCGTTTCAGGAACTTTATCTTAAGATATGGCTGTTGACAGTCTGTCAAAATTTCCCTTAAGCTAATTCTCTGCTCTGCCGGTTCGTTCGAATTTCGCTATCAAATTGATTTTAAGATTATCGTGTTGGTTCCATTTTTACTCCAAACCTGGAGCAAAATTCTGTTTGGGTCATTTCTGGGCTGCCATTGTTTTTCTAATATCTATATTTCTGCACCTGGAAGATATTTTTACTGGTTGTACGACGCCATTCTGTGCTGTCTGGTGACCACATTACACATACGGAGACAAGAAAATAGTATTATCGTCGGACATCTTACTGTGAAGACTCCTATTGATACTAGTAACACTAAGATTTATCACTAGTAGGCGAATTATCCATAGCATGCAATGTTTGATTAATTCCATGGAGTATTTTGCACACATCACTAACGAAGAGACCATCAATGGGATCATATAGAAACCTACCCGAATTTTAGCTTGTAAAATCTTCGTCCATTAGAGAAGTAATATACAAAAAAATTAGTTGACCATATTAACTACAAGGTACCAAGATAGGGGCTGAAATATTGGTCGAAATGTACAAGAAAGTGCATTTTGTATGATTCAATCAACAGATGGAACTGCTGCTTCATTTTCGTCCTGGAATGAAACACTTGAGTTGTAGCGTCACCTCCCACACCGCAGTGCTTCTCGCCAGGATAGTATTTAGGGGGCCTGGACTCTCCGAAATTAAGATATTTTTTTTTTTTTTGGGGGGGGGGTAAAATCCATATAATTTTGATTATTTAAAAAAATGAATTTCTGGAGGTACATGTACCCTAAATACGCCCCTGGCGAGAAATGCTGCGGTGTTGGAGGTTACACTACAACTCAGTAGTGTTTCTTTCCAGGACAAAAGTGAAGCAGCAGCTCCTTATGTTGATTGAATCATAAAAAATACACTTTTTGTACACTTCGACTAATATTCCAGCCCTAATATTCCAGTACCTTGCAGTTAATATGGGCAGTTAAATTTTTTGTATAATACCTCTCTATAGGACGTAGATTTTACAAGCAAATGTTGAGGGTAGGTTTCGATATGACCTCATTGACCTTTGTAAATAATACTACTTGATCCTCAAACCAAAGTTGAAAATCAATCATGCCTTACTAATGACTAGTTCTGCTCTCAAAGTTCATTTTACATAAGAGTATCTAAACAGAGAAAACGGAAACATACCAATTAAACTATACTTAGTTCCGTAGTGTGGTGGTTACGATCGCTGATTTCGCTGAAGTCGTAGGTAGGCTACGCATATTAAAATCCCGCTCACGTAGACCATCGTGATCATAGAGTTATAAAACTCCACTAGAGGTAGGGTTGGCGCCACCGTCTACGTGGGTTTTAATTCCCAGCGTGGCGCAAGTTGAACATTCAACTGTTTCTCTGTTTGTTTGGCACGAAGGAAACAGCGAGCCGTGCGCTGCCTGGTATTATATCATTAGTATGTGCCACGCACGATCTTCTTGTGAAGAAAAACAATTAAGAATTCGCATTCGAGTTCACCTTAGTTAAGTTCAACACGTAAGATACAAACAATTCCTAATTAAATTGATCAGTAGAAGGTATAATTTAATATAAAAATCACATACAAAACGTTCTTGATAAATATTATTTTTGCTCTTAGAAAATATTTTTTTGATAATTTTTTAATTTTATTAATGGCCTTTAGGCATCTAAGGCTCAGGGGAGGGAAGGGGAAAGGATTCGGGAAGCTGTCGGCCAGGGCCTATGTTCAAAATGCCATCCCCGTTTTTATTTGTTAAATATAATGTTGATACTTAGAGGAATAAGTTATTTTTAAAAATTAGAGATATATTTAAAAATATTATACAGCATTAGGGATTCAACGCAAGTGACATGAATATTACACACACAAAATACTAATGCTGTAATTTATACAACCAACGATTTACCTGCATAAATTTACAAAGAAAATTATAAAATTGAAAATAGGGTATGGGCACCGGTCGTCGGATATGCACTAGTAGTCGGCAATTTTCATATAAATATCATTGAAACAAGACTATCATTAAAATAAACATAAAATTATCTCTAGTTTTTGGACAGTTTTAACTTGATATTTAAGTTCTACCATCTATCGAAAGCATCGACCTCCATTAATACGATACTGGACTGACTGCAGCCATTGAAAATTTCATGAATATGTGAAGCTAGGGAGTGGAGAGGAAACTTAATCTCGTTTGTCCACTTCTAGTCTAAACCAATATGGACAAAATTTTCGATTCCAATTCAGTTTTTTACGCTTGATATCGCTGTGTGGCCCGTTTTTTAATTTATGTCTTAATTCTTGCAAAAAACATAAATATTATTTGCAGCATTTTCTATTGTATGCAGAGTACGATATAATCTTACATGAATAACTCAGGAATTAAGACTTAAATAAAAAAAAATGGGCCACACAGCGATACCAAGCGTATAAAACTGAGTTAGAACTGAAGATTTGGTCCACATCGGATTAGACTGGAAGTGGACAAACGAGTTTAAATATTTGCTCTGGCGTCTATCTTTCAACACTAAGTACTCACTCCTGTATAGTTTATGTAGAGCTCGATGATCGAAAGTGACATTATATAGATCGAAAAGAAAAAAAGAAAATAAAACTGGCTTCTCTGGTTAGTTTAGAAGATGCCGGAAAAGTTATTTGCGAATGAAGAAGACTGTCTTTAAATTTAGGGTAAAAGTCTTTGTCTTAAAACTAAAAACGACCTTGTTTGTTCTAGCTTTTAAAATGTTCTGTTTTGACTTTATATCATAAACAATGCGAATAGTCATGTCTATTAAGTATATTACTGTGTCCGACTTCAGGTATATAAGGTATATAGAATTCATGAGTTTTCCTCTTACCAACCAGGGTGACCAATAAGAAGCGTTTCTTATCTATTTTTGTTGAGATGTTAAATTTGTTTCTGTTGTTCTTAATAGTGTAATCAGGGTGTTCCTGGTTCGATTCCCAGCGGGAACACAAGTGGTTCGGAATCCACATTAAATTGTAAGTCAAGTCCTTAGGACGTCATCTTCATGCGATGGAAGGTAATGGCAAATCACCATCGTTTCACCTAGCTCTGGGATCTTCAGGTCAAGAGCTACCTTCGGGCAGAGCACTCATCATCATTGTTCCTAATAATTTAACAAGTCTTTTCAACAGCACATTGCCGCCGTGGCTCAGTGGTATAGCGTTGGTATAGCGTTCGGGACGTCATGATTCGGGCACGTCATGATTTTTTTTGTTCAGGCACACCAGGCAAATGCAGGGATGGCACCTTCAACATAGGCCCTGGCCGACATCTTCCCGAATCAATTTTTCCTCCCCGATCCCGACCTGAGCCTTAGGTGCCTAAAGCCATCAATAAATTTCAACAGCACATTATGGGCTTGGAACTATTTAAATTTTAAGTAGACAGATATATTTTTTCTACACGAATATAAACACTTTTTTTCCAATAGGCCTAAATGAAAACGATCCATTATTTCTGAATGTAAGAATACTTATTTTTATGTATATTTCTCTTTATAACTATGGGACAGTTTTATAACTATGGATCTAACACGATAAAATACATTCGCATCAAATAATTATAATCAAAGATTTGTGTCTTCTTTTATATTTCTAGCAGACATAAACTACACGAAAGAACGTCTTACATAATGAAATATTTTTCACGGAATAATATTAAATGATGATTTATTTGTGAAACGATACATTACTTCCTTTCTTATATTTCTTAGTACAACCGTGAGCTGCACAGGAGATTGGCATTTTCTTCTCAAATACAAACGAATCAACTAAAACAATGCCAAAGAGCGAAGCACAGCAGCCATATGATAGCAACTCATAATACGTGTTGTTGCCAAACAAACATTCTCTCGCTCAACTTTCAAGTGGCGCCGCATCAGCAACGCCAAGCCTGGCTCTAGTGGAGAGATTTTATAACTCTATGATCGTGATTTAGTTTCTCCATGTTCTCTTTATTCTCACCAAGCGATTGCCAGGATGTTTCCATCTTTATTCCAAAGGGGTGGTTGCCGAGGAACGTCATCCCTCAGACGTGACAGACTTTGGACACAGATGCGTATCCGGAGAATAAAAACAAAATTAAATTTAATAAAGCAAGAAATTTGTTTAACTTCCCGCTACTCTTTGTTATTCTAAGATGTTAGTTGCTTTTTCTACTCTATCTTGTATTTTCTTTATAATTTTCAGGGTTCTTTTTTTTTTTGCTTCTCTTCCTCTTCCTCTCTCTCTCTCTCTGATGGCAAGGATGAACGGAAACTGGCCAGCGATATAACAAGTTCCAATCTCAATAACATCTTCACCATCGTGTTAGCTTCCGCTAAAATCCTTCAGATGGCACCACCAATTTTTTCTCGTATCTACTTTATTTTATTTTTGCTGACGCTAGTATATTTTTCTCTATCTTCTTTTGGAAAGATTCTCTTCTTTTCTTTCAATAAAGGCATCTTGAATGTTCTTTGTACAGATTCTCAGCTTACATTTTCTTCTTCCAATCTACCATTCTTACTGTGTTATAGATATCTCGATTCCTTCTTTATTTTTCTCAATTTCAGCATGTTTCTGTCTCTGGGGTTTATATCAATGATTATTTTGGGATTGAACTCATATTTACAATAGTCTTAAAAGCTTTTTTAAACCCTCTCTATTAAGTATTTTTAGCTGTTATCACTGATTCTAGTTCGCATTGTTTCCATCTTGTGCACACTAAAACGAACGATGAAAGAAAATGGTTTTACATAGGAACCAAATTATTATTTTCATTTCCTTTCCTAAACAATTTACTTGTTCATTCCAATCCATTGCATTATTATTATAGCTCAGACCATTTGACCATTTCGTAGTGTGCAATGCATTTTCAAAACAGAATGGATGTAATTAATAGCTGCCAGTGAGAATACTTTTTGGTTATGTGTTAGAAAAGTGTTTAAATTAATTATGACGTAGCTAAATAATGATTGGTTTCTGCGTTAGAAAAGGCGCGCTTCTCCGGAATAACGGAAGCGGCCATCTTGTACAGTCAGTTCATTAGATGATAGGGTAAGTAGGACATCGTAGGTGTTCTCTAAATATCTTCTGAAAAAGTGAAAAAGTGCAGTTTAATATACTTCTTAAGTTAATATTTCTAAAACTAATAAAGCTTAGATAAAATCAAGCTAGTAAGTCCTAAAAAACTAGAGGGAACGTGATAAGTGATAATTTATTGAAAGATCGAATTATGAACAGTGTTCACGAAAGTGTTTTTGTGATTGAAGCTATTGATGTTGTGTGTTCATCTCACAAATGACAATATTCATTAATTTAATGCACTGTAGCCAAGGCAGATCAAATCG
Organism: Lepisma saccharinum; assembly: GCA_022664845.1. NCBI lineage: Eukaryota > Metazoa > Arthropoda > Insecta > Zygentoma > Lepismatidae > Lepisma > Lepisma saccharinum. Next base: position 29,288 of record JAGDQP010014393.1, on the reverse strand, counting down.
GTTCAAAAACATTCACGGGATCAAAATTGGGTCACCGGCTAAATTGAGTCAAGATATGATTATCGTGTCGCCGGGTCAGCCAGTCTGGTTACTTGAGTCGAGAACGGCTCAACAAAAGTGACTCGATTTCAGCTCTGCTATAGAGGTAGAGCAGTCATCTATGATATCCACAAAGGTAATTTTGTCTAATGGTTTCCAGGAATTTTTTAAGCGCCATCCGGGAAAAAACAGTATGATGTTTAGCACAGAAATCCAGGTTCCTCCCATGCTTGGAAGATGTTATCGCCTAGACATATAATTCCGCAAACTTATACTTTAGTTATGCCTTGTTTAAATTACAAACATCTTACTATGGTAGTTACCGTTAACGCGGGTTTCCAATTTAACCAGCACCAACTTACGACGGTTATCTTCTTACGTCAGTTATCTAAACGAAAGATGGCCGTTAAGCGCAGCTCACTTGGTGAGTTTATTTCTTTCTTTATCGAAATATTTAGCATCCTAGTGGTGTGTATCACTTTTAAAGTATAAAAGAGTGATGGCAGAACTAATCTACAAAATGTTACGCTACAATCAAGTCATTTGTGTTCAGTATTTTATCATTTAAATCTATAGCGTGTAGCCCTAGAGTATGGAAAAAGTAGATTCCTTACTCTAAGCCTGTAAACCTATTTCTTTACTAACAATGGCAGTAGAAACACAATAACCAAGTTAAGTTTCGTAGTCTAAACGTAAGTTATTTCAACCATGATTTTTACCATCGTAATAACCTAGTAATCTAAACAAGGCACAAGACTGTATAATTTGTACTGCTCAAAATTATTCTTGAAGTTAATTAATTAATTAATTTACAAATAAACGTACAAGAAATAAAAAGAACAGAATAGACTTTAATATTGACTTTTATAATATCAGCCACAACGAATTGTTCTTCTTTGAAGAACAAATTCAGTGATTGTTCCCGGCATGCATCATAGCATGTCTTACAACCATCAAAAAACCATCGTTTGAAGAAAAGTTGTAAATGAACGGCCAACATGAGACTTAGCTTCCGTGATAACGATGAGATTCGTGTCTACAGGTTTCTAAGCATGTTTTCATGTCAATCTATGAACGGAAGATGCCGTAGGATATCTACAGCAAATGAATGTAAGTATGTTTTCTTACATGTAAGTCATTCGTTAAAGCTTTTAGACGTCGTAAATTCATGCATAAGAATTCAACAACATTCATGAATTCGACCTTCGACTTAAAGAATGAACACATTGATATGTCAAAATTTATGGAATAGGTGGTTATATCTGCTGCTACTGCACTATAATTTCTATCATCAACGCCAGTAATAATCCAGGGAGAAATGTAACACAAGTATTCATAGTCAGTAACACCGAGCTGCCGCGCCGATCCAGGTGGTCGTGATGGCTAGTGCGGTAGTCTGGCGACTCAAGGATCGCGGGTTCGAATCCCGCTTCGGACATGGATGTCATTTTATTTGTGTTGTCTGTAGTTAGGTAAATCACTATGAAAGACTTGACAAGAGTTTAAAGAGTTAATAACTCGCACGCTTAGGGTAAACCAAGCTTTTTTTTTAAAAAAAAAAAAAGTAGCTCAGTGGTAGAGCGTTGGCGTAGCAATCGGGGGATCGCGGATTCGATCCCAGCAACTGACCATCCTGACTGAGATTTTTCCACTTTTTCCCTTCAGTCAAAACAGGCAAATGCCGGGATGGCACCTTCAACAGAAGCCCTGGCTGACACCTTCCTGAATCCTTTCCCCTTCCTTATCCAGGACTGAGTCTTAGATACCTACAGGCCTTAAATAAAATTCAATTCAATTCAAATTCATAGTCAGTAATGATAATCGGCATCACTTGACGTAGTTTGACACAGGTATCATTACATTCTCTGCCGTCATATGCTGGAATGCACGTTTGGCGTTAATGTACCTTATAAGAAAATATAATTGCCCCACATGGTATTATAAGCTTATAATAAGCTTGATTAATACTTGATTTTGCTAGTGGAACTACTATTGATATAACAAGTTTGATTTAAGTTTAAAATTGACTGTACTAAGTTCACTTGATATCGCAAGTTTAATTCAAGCTGGACGTAGACAGTTGTGCTGATACAATTACTTGGCCGCTAGTGTCTTCACTGTAGACAAACACATGATGCAAATCGCGCCATATTGTTCCTGTTTGAAGCAAAGGTTTGGAGTATAAAGATTGTCTTGTGGCAAAACTTTGCAATTTTATAGAAAGACAAGAAGCAAGTGAACAACGAAAATAGCTGAGAAAGCTGTGATTAAAGATTACTGCATGAATTGAATCTTCAAAAAGATTGTCCAAGAAGAAGAAGATAGTAGAGGAGAAACGAGAAGGTAACTTATTTTCATATTGTATTGTCTTCTGTTTTATTAATGGAATGAATAATAAGCTTGTAATGGTAAGCTTACTTTAATCTTGCTGTGAAAAGCTTGGTATCGGAAGCTTGTAGTAAGATTGGTGGACGCCAACTACTATAACTCAAGTTTGATTCAACCTTGCAGGCTTCTCATGAACAGCTTTTACACTTATAATGATGAGCTTGAAACAATCTGGTACATACTGAAACCTGCCTTGATATTTTATTATATTCTTCGGAACATTGAACAAAACTCCTGTCGGAAGTTGTAGCTACCGATACGTACTGTAAGAGAGTGAGAAATGCTCCAAAATGAAGCTAATTTTTAAGTTTTTGCTCCACCGTCTCGAACTAACATGTCATATGGCGGAGAAAGACAGATACTCTCTGCACGCAAATTTCCTGCGATAGTTTTAAAAGTTAAATACAAACAGCGTCCAGGATATGTTTTTAAAAATGCGAAGAAACTGTCTTCACGAGATAGAACAAGTAAACATTTTTAATTGTCTTGACTGCAACTTAACTTTTGAAGGTGAGAAATGTCTATAGGAAGAACGTGAACTTGGGACAGGCTCCCCTGTCACAGGTTTTCCATCTACGCCCCTGGCAGGTTGACATATAGAAGCTAGGCCAGCTAGCCAGCACTTTGTACTTGGACCTGGCAACGCTGGCACCGGACAGCACACCTGAGGAGAAAACTAGACTAGCTCGCCCTCATTATGCTTGGAACCTTCGTGAGAAAACTATGTACAGTTGGCAAAGGGCTTGGCGTTAGTGAGAAAATTCAAAACTGAGAATCCACGTGGATCGATATAGTATGTAAAGCTGAAGTACTTATGGACAACTAGGAACCTTGAGGATGAACTGAGCTTAAGAGATAAGTTAAATAGGCCATACACACAAAATCCACAATTCAACAGAGGTACAAACTTTAGTGTGAACACGAACTGCCATCTTATCCAAATATTCTATAACCGTCTGTAATACTCCATGTTAACCAACGTTATTTTTATAAATATTATATGTTTGACGGCAGTTATTATTATTTACTTCCACTATCCAGCTCGACGCTTTTTCTGTTCGTTATACTTCTTGCCTAGTAATTAATGTCTAACTAGGCAGAGTAGGCCTATCTTAGCGCCACTACCAATTGAGCTTACCGTGGCTTGTATTGTATTCCCTCATACAACGATTTTCAATCGTTACGAGAGAAACGTGCATAAACTCTACACGAGACGAAAGTAATAATTGGGAAAGAAGGAACAAAAACATTATAATGTATCAGCAACGAAGGGATACGTCAACTTAAACAAGTTGATGATAATACTCACTTGCAATTACAGTGGTTAGAGCTGACAGTGGACACTCATACACAGTACTCTATCAATCGTTTATAAATAAACAAAGCAGGCGGGAACACACAGCAGTTGATGATTATTATCCATACGAGAACAACGTGATATCTGGAGTTACCAGGAGGTGAAGATCGCGTGCATGGCGAGGGAAGATAGTGGCGTAGACTCTTTAAACTTTCTTCATCATGGCGTATTTTTATACCCCTTCAATGCTTATCGAAAGCAACACTTTTCTACACGATGTTTTGAAGATTATAGTAAAAAATCGTAGCCGTTCTTGCTATGACAATTCTGACCATCTCCCAATTAGTGCGTATAAAGTACCGACGAATTTTATACATATAAAATTTTTTAATTGTTGGATTGACTCATAATTTAAATGTATTTGCTTCCATTGAAATTAGAGTCGCTGTTCTGTAATATAACGAAACCCACATTATAACTTGTTAATTTTTATTATTTGTTCTCTAATGTATTGTTTTCTGAATGAGACTTCTTACATGTGGATTTTTTCATATTTAATCTACCATATTATGTTCTGGAAAGGGCTTAAATATATTTAAATATGTTTTATCCTGTGAGTGTTTTTCTTATGTTTTTTGAAATTCGACCAAAAATTTCGAATTTGTTTATTCCTGTCCTGGTGTTGACATTTTATTGAATACGAGTTTGCAACGATGTGTAGGTAGGGAGGTTGCAACTCTGTGTTTTATTTCCCAATGGTCTTATAAACTGATCGCTGATTGGTGGAGAATTGAAGAAGAAGAACTTCAGTCAATCCATAGTGAAAGCGTTTATTAATAGTGGTGATATTAGATGCATATAAAAACTTTGTGTTTGCTCTTTAGGCATGGAGTCTAATCAGTGAAAAGTTAAATCCGGCTACATCCTTTTGCATCGAGTGAGATATAGGTGTTTCGTCAGTGCTTGTTCGATTCAGGAAAATGCTATATTTAATTTGAATAAAGTGAATGCTTCATGACAATGCCCACACCCCGCATTCTCACTGCCACAACGCTAGCGTAATTGCATTGGGAGGTGTTGTTTCACTCTGCATACAGTCTAGACTTAGTCCCCAGTATTATCACTTGTTTGGAGCATCTAAGAGGGAGGTTATTTCAGACAAAAGAAGCACTACAGAATGATGTTCTGCAGTGGTTACAATAACCCACTACCTTCCATTCGAAGGGAATCAGGAAACCACCGCAACTATGATAACGGCAAATGGACACTCAGGGCCACTACTTTGAAAAAAAAACTGAACTACAGTAGCTTGTTGATTAGCAGTTTTAGCTCTGACGCTGTTCGAACCTAACCTAATCTAAAAGCTTGCTGTTCGAACCTAACCTAATCTAAAAGCTCTCTGTTCGAACCTAACAATCTAAAAGCTCGGTGTTCGAACCTAACCTAATTTAAAAGCTCGGTATTCGAACCTAACCTAATCTAAAAGCAATGACACCTAACTCAATTTAAAAGCTCGATGTTTGAAACTAACCTAATCTAAAAGCTTGCTGTTCGAACCTAACCTAATCTAAAAGCTCGCTGTTCGAACCTAACCTAATCTAAAAGCTAAGGTACCGGTATTTTATTAAATCTAAACTTGCTATTATGTGACATATAAATGGATGCTACAGTCCTTGCTAAGGTCAGAAGTTTTACTATATAGTATCCCACCGCATCATGCAAGAAGACACGAGCTCTTTCCATGTGTATCAATCCCATATCATTTAATACATCTTGCACATACCTTTTCTAATTTTAGAATTTTAAACTGTTCTTCGTTAAATAACAATGATAGTTTCTGGAACAATTCACAAATTCATTAACGAGAAGCAGCACAGTACACAAAGCAAAACCATTCCACAATATTTGAGTTAATATTCAACTGACTTTGAAACAAACTTTTAAGTTCATGGTCGTTTGAAGAAGTTTTCAAACAACAATGTAACCAAAACTGCATTAATTTCTCCTTCTGTTTTCCCTTATTACAAGAGTCCATTATTTACGCCACACAAGCCAAATTGTTCCTGTTTTTTTTTTACAATTCTGAGTGAAGAACATCATTTCGGTCTGTTTAACTTGAATGGCGCCCAGCGAGGGGCTACGACAGACATCATTATTTACCCAGTAGTGAGAAGCAAAGGAAGTTGATGTCATTTATAACAAAGTTCATTTAACAAGAAATTCCGTAATATTAAGTTTTATATGAAAGATGAATTATTTAAAAGTTACGGGAGAAAGAACTTCACTTTCTACGAAACCTAGCAAAAGGGAAGAAGTAAACATCACAAACTAATTAAGAAACAACAAATGACGTCACACTTCAACAAACAAGATATAGAAAACAAATTTTAAGAAGTGATGCGACAGACCCAAAGTTTGTATTCTAATATATCACCTAGGTTCTAAATGTCTGCAAGAACATTAAGTTGTTAAAAATATCCTGTTTTGATCCCGAATGTGCGGAGAATATCCCACAACATGTGGGATATTCGTAATATATCCTTCTAAGAATATTCTAGAACTGAATCCTCGGAGTATACGTAGAATACACAGAGAATACGCACACACGTACATCTGGAATATACCAGAAAATATCTGGACTATCCCAAGAATATATTCTCCTTCTGGATCTTCAGAAATCTTCATGAAGATATTTGTAGCATATTTCATTAACATAATTGCCTACGCGAGATGTTAGTCTGAAATTGGTCAACTTTTGTATACAGAAAGAACTTTGTTTCCGATTCACGATAGATCTGTTAATATAGGACTGAAACTAAACGTTTTTTCTGGTTGGGTTTTGAAACTACGCGGATACGGACTTACCTAGTAAAAACCTCTCTTATGTCACCTGAGTGTCATCTGGGTACTTTTAATCTTGTCTGTTATTATCCTCCACTCACACGTTATTTTGGCAACCTGACTTCCGTGGTTGATACGGTGCCAAACAATACACACGTGTTACATCTCTCTGAATATATAATCATGCATACAACTTACTCATAACATATACACCTAAACGCGATGTACACAGTGCACACAGAGTTAGTCACACACGCTAACGCTAGTCACAACAATTATTTTCATGATTTAATCACATTAATGTTCCTGAAGATGTAGTGAGTTTAGCCTCCGAAACGTTGGAACCATATTCCCGTCACAACAGTGGTTAAAAATCCAGAAATGCGCTTTTCGACCTAAATACAGATAGGGCAATTAGGAACTTGTTATGTTTGTTACTTACCTGGCCACATAAATAACTTTTGTAAACTGATTTAAAAATAAACTTAGTGTTCTACATATCAGTGGCGATGCAGATGACGCGTTTAAATATAAGCTTGATTGATTAACTATGTTATTCTCTAGTAAATCATTCATACAGAGTGTTCAAATGGTTATTGCAGACATGTGAAGCTAGAGGAGTTCGAATACGGGAGATTTGCCAACCTGGAAGTAGGAAAATGCGGGAGCTTCGTGAGAAACTAAAACCATGCTAAAGAGTTACAATCACAGGCGTTAGACCACAGAATACAGACTTTAAACCTTCTAAATCACACAATCTCTCACACATTTTTTTTAGATTCTCACGCATTTTGCGTGACAGTTGACATGTCTGTTATTGTCGGGTTATAAGATACATAATCAAGTAAATACTACAACCCAAGCAATCACAATGACATACCATTTAAAATACTGACAGACGGATACGTACCCATGGTTTTATTACTTGGCAAAAGACAATATTACAGTAATAAGAGGTTACAGAGAAACTACTACTAATTACTAAAAGAACGTGAAGGTGCAGTTCATAAGTCGAGAACAGTAATAAGCCTTCTGCCAGGCTTTCTAATTTAGAAGAATATATAGCCCTAATTGGGGAGTTTTAGGGTACAAATAGAGTTTTGTAGGATGTATATAGATTTTTAGCCTTAAACACTGTTAAGTTAGGAGGTGTTCGAGAATTTGAGAGATCTGACAGGCTAACTGATTGTTATTAACACCGTAAACTAGCAAGTCAGCTTGTAAGGACGGGATGTATAGATTTTGGTAAAAAGGAGTTTGGACCACTGCGTTCAATAGACCCTCGAAAGGATTTATAACATGGTAAGATTTGGAAATACTGACCCTGTGCTTGAAAATGGAGTGACCGCTTACAGATTGAGCATACCAAGCAGTACACGCTCTACCAGTTTGGTATGCCCAATAACGATCGAGCTACATAAGCCGCAATTCATAACCCAATTTGCGTAAGATTTTAGGGCGAGTCAAGTCCCATCCCCAGGAACTTGCACATGGTGGAGATTTGCTGGTTTGTTCTAAAGTTAAATTAGAACTGTTTCGATCTCCAAATTTTTGCGAACTAGGCCGGAGCGTTCCAATGCAGCTAATTAGGCAAATGTTCAAGAAATTAGTTTTGCACGTTAATATTTATTGCACTTAGTTTTAGAAAAGTTTCGTAGTTATATTTTGCTTAGTATGTAAAATCTTAATCCCTTGATAACGTGATGTTTTGTGTGTGTGTATGTGTATTTTAGCCCACCCTAGTGTTTATGAGTTATTTTTGTTTCGAGTTTGAATGCGATAAAACTTTGCTTTTAATATATACTGTATATTTTGTTAGGACTAGCACACTGTATTGAGACCATTATTGTTTGTCAACAAATATAGTGAATAAACGGTTTTCAGCGCACTTGAGAGTAACCAATGATCCCACAAGAGTGTAAAAATGACTTGATATTTGAGACTATTAAGAAGAGTCGGGCTACGCCAATAAATATAAGAAAATAAGTATCAGTTTAGACCTACGTTCCCGATTAAATTGCTGTCTGTGAGTTGCTACTGAGATCTGGTTTACGTTGGCTATCTTAAGAATCGTATGTTAAGAGGTATCCTAAGGGAGTTTTACTATAAACTCATTATATAAATGACGAATGCGGTACCTGAAGTACTGGGTGATTTATAATGATTCACTGGATTTAAAATACTTAAGTATATGAGGTTTGCGCATACATTAGTTTGGACAAAGACTTAAAATTTGTGTTAGTGACGCAAGTGCTCTTCGCGTCTTCCTTCAGTGACATGAAGAACATCAAGACGATAATAGAATTTCTGTCATACTCGATCTACTATGGTTGTTGTCACTGTCTTTAGGCCAGTAACGATGCGAGGTTTTCGCTTCTTCCAGAGTTGTTTGTAACACTTCATCCTTAAGGCATCGTCAGATGGGAAAAACATCACACGGCGTTAGGTCGAGTAATCTAAGGGGCCAATTGTAGTGCACCAAGTAACATGGTTAAAACAAAACACACCTGATATTGCACCGTCTCCACCCACATGTTGAGTGTCGGAAGAGCCTGAAAGTAAGCGAAGACCTCTAGTGGTAACCTTCAGAAACTACGAATTCTCTTATCATTTATGGTCAGTTCTACACTCGACAGCTAAACTTCTAAGGCCAACTTTCATTTTGCGTACTCTCATTGGCCAATATCAGACTTGGCCCCAACTTAGCGCTGACTAGATTTGACCCTTAGTGTATGCAAATTTAATATGCTTTGACCAATGTTGCAATAATTTCATTTGAAATCCCATAAATAATTTTATAACATTGTGCACAAATTCTGGCTGCTTGTTATTCCACCTATCTCTGAGAGGACTTCATCATCACCGAGAGATGTCATTCCTATCTTTCCGATGGACTTATGTCACGTATGATAAAACGTCCAGTAAAGAAAAGGCATCAAATTGTTAATACGATAAAACCAGATAATTATGCACCTAATCACACATAATTAACAAACATTACAGTCCCATGATAAACTGTGAAATATTAGAGTTGTTACTATTGGATATTTCCCAATAACTATTGTTTTCCTTTTTATATATTTGTTGTTTTTTCTGGCTATCATCAAACAAATATGCATTATCATCGCATTTATAGAGAATAAACCAAAGACTGCCTTTCTATAATGGAGAAAGGAATATAAAATTCAGAGAGGAAATATATCTCAGTAAAGAGAATTTCTAATGCGTGTATAAAATAGAGATACATCTGTTGCACAAATTAAAAGCTGAGATTGTTTTTGTGTGATTTCTTTTATCATTCCTTTTTTTTTTATTTTATCCTCTAGACAAGAGAACGCACTATCCATAAGGCGCTTAAAATTCGCCAGTAGCAAATTACCAGCTGGACTTCTGAGAGCTTCCAACAGTGGTTGAGGTCTCTTGCTCACTGCGTTTTGCCCCATCCCCACTTTTCCTGATTCTCTCTCTTTCTCTCTCTCTCTCTAATACTTTAAAATTCCCGTTTTTCGAACTTTTCCCCCCATTTCTTCCTCTCTTTCCACGCGTTTTATTCACTCCTTCTTCAAGTTCCCTCAAGCTTCAATAACGTCTGTTTCACTCGTTTTCCGCAAAGAGGCGCTAGATGCATTTGGATCATTGCCAAAGTTTACAATATTTTATGTTTGTGTGTGTGTGAAAGTGTATGTATGTATATTTCTGTGTGTGAATAGGGACTGTTTGTGTTCTCGTAACTACAAAAAGAACGGGAGAGGGAGATATAAGAAAGCCTTAGTAGTAGGAGAATTTACAAGACATAGCAGTATTTCTTGCGCCAATGATCACTGGCAGATTTTTGGCATATAGTCAAACTGGTACATTAAGGAATGCTTAAATGTATATAGAGCTCTGTTTATACAATTTTGCTCTTCAAATTCAGCTTCGAATCATTATAAGACATCCCCAAAACTGATATGAAATTTCTTTTGCCGTCAGTGGTAGACTATTCGTGAAAATTTGATGGGACTGTTTCATTTCCTCAAGAAAAAAAACGAAATATAACAACCAACCTTCAGAATTTGAATGTTATGTATGGCCTTCAGGCATCTAAAGTTCAGACCGGGATAGGGAAGGGGAAATGATTCGAGAAGGTGTCGGCCAGGGTCTGTGTTAGAGATGCCATCCCGGCATTTGCCTGGTGTGACTGAGAAAAAAAACCTGGAAACACTTCAGTCAGGGTGGTCGGCCGTTGGGATAGAACCCACGACCTTCTGAATTCTACGCCAACGTTCCACCACAGAACTACAGTGGCTCGGTTCGAACTTTAAATTGGATCAAAAAGATAAGGCATAAGAAGTCGACAGTGAAAGGTTTTACAATATTACAAAGTGTTTAAGAAAAAAGATGGTTACAAATTGATAGCTGATTTACTTAAATTGAAACAAGAAAAAACATCCCTTAAAAGAAACACAAAAACATGCATAGGTTCGGAGCTAAAAACGCTCAAATATTGCTAGGGATCGTCAGAAATGTCGTAATATGTCTGCAAATAATTGCACAGTATGTGTCGGTTTATGAAGTCATATCAAAATTTGTGCTCAACGAATGTAATTGAGTAAAATCTAAGGTTGAAGAATGTAGATTATGGTGTCGGTTTATCAACCAGCGCTAATTCCTTGACAACGAAATTCGTATATGGGAACCTCTCTCCCTCTGTACGCTACAAGCTACATCACCAACTATACTCAATTAATGCAGTGGTTACAACTGCGATTGTAATTTTCTAAACTGACATTATTTTCTTGTTTCATTTTATTCGTCAAGATGTTACGTCATTTGTGACGAGGACTTCCCGTATTAGAATTCCAGAAAATCCCAAACTACCCACATGTTGAAATTTCTTCAAAGAACCATTTCCTTGTTGCGATCTGAAGAATTCACACTCTAATCAATGATCACGAAATTTTAAAACACGCTGTATATTACAACCTTCTTCATGTTTGAGTAAAATTTAGTAATAAACTTAGCACAAATTGGTAACATTTTGCTTATTTCATGGTTCATTGGATTTTACAATATCGTGGCATTAGCACCAAGAGTCATCGAATTAAAATTTTCGCCACCAGGTAACTCCAGCTGACTTCATCTGCATTCTGTGTCATACTTGTAAGTTGTCTTGTCTTGGTAATTTGGTATTTGTTTAAAATTTACCGCGAATTTGTCGATATCTTGATATTATCAGTGTTTACCCTACGTAATAAACTTTAAACCAATCACCTGCTTTATCATCGCGTGCACTTCAATATAGATGGTAGTTGATTAATGTTGTGAACTATTGTCATTTCAGACAGTATTTCATAAATTTAATTATTATTTCACTTAAATCTTTATTTAATCATACCGTCCTCATACGTAAACTACATAAGTGTCATGTGGATTACATAAAAATCTGTGGTTTATAGCATTACATCTCATCTTTCATAAGCAGAGGTGTAAGATGTCCTTTACGTAAATTAATAAGTTCATTATGTACAATCACGATGAAAGTTCTTTCCTGTTGGTAAAATTTCTTTTGTTAATAACTTCGAAATGTATAGAATGATTTGAGTACAGTCTTTTCTGTAACTTAGAGTCCTTCTTGACCAAGTTTTTAGATGAGGAAGTTTCGGGCTAGGAGCCCATGACTTCAATAGGTGATGTTACTGGACAGGATTATTTACGTATGTCGTTGAAAAGGGTGCAACTGTCGCTTCCCCGACGAATCATGTAGTGTTGAGACAAGAGAATTAAAGAGGATGAGACATTCGGGGAGTTAGTCATACTGGTACTTGAGTGCCGATGCATTGCAGAGGTTCATGCGGTGTATTCCGTATTCGATTCCTGAAAGATCTAGATATGCTGTCAATAAAATCTGTCAGTAGTTCCATGTTAAGCTCTTCATGAATTTGTGTTAGGCATGTGTCCCAAGAGTGACCAGAAATTATGCGTGCTGCACGGTTTTGTATTACTTGAAGTTCCTTTTTATTTGAAGGTGTTGCATGTTACCAGGCAGGCACAGTGTATGTGAGAACGGAATGAGTACCATCATGAAATATATATGAATTCGAGTCTCGAGAGAGAGAACAAGGCTTTTGAGCATAGGATAGAGAGCTATTGTACGTTGAAGTGCACGATGATCAACAGACTGTAGATGAGGTTTGAAAGTTAAGCGGCGATCAAGTTCAACTCTCAGGTATTTAGCAGGGTTCTGTAATTCTAATGGGTCATCGTAAAAGGTAAGTTGACGGAGAGCATAAGGTAGTCGGCTAGTAAAGTTGCCGATGTTTTATCGAGGTTAATTTTATTTCTCCATTTAGAAGTGTTGGATGAGATCAAGATGTCGTTGAGCCTGAGAATTATCATTGTTTAGATTGCTATGAGATAAAAAAAGTGACAGTATCGTCAGCAAAAGCAGCAGTTGTGGCTTGAAGCGTAGTCGGAATATATCTGATTAAATAAGAGAGTACCAAGTACTCAGCCCTGAGGGTCACCAAAAGTGATCGGTTGGTTGATGGATGAAGAACCATTGCAGGAAACAATGAAAGTGCGATTAGAAAGATAAGCTTGAATGAGGCAAATGAGATGAGCTGGAAAAGAATACTATATTAATTTTTGAAGTAGGCCATCATGGCAAACACGATCAAATACCTTAACAGAATCTAGAAAAACTCCAATGGTATGTCCAAACGAATTGTACTGGCGATTAATCTCTTCAGTGACACGTACCACCTGGAAAACGGTGTCAAAGCCAGGTCGGAAACCATATTGATGAGGAGGTAACAGCTACTGTGCATCAATATGATAAGATAATTGACGGTAAATCAGTCGTTCAAATATCCTTGGTAAGGACAGGAAGTTAATTGATAGGTCGGTGGTTGGCTGGAAAAAGCTGGCTGGTCTTTTCCAATCTTGGGTATCATAACTTACTGAAAATCGCTGTATCTTTAAATTGAAGAAAATCGTGTTCAAATCGGTCTTTTTATTCTAAAGTTATTCGCAAAAGACATTTTACCAACTAATCATTAAAAAATATTTTTAAATTGGCTGAACAATTAATATCAATTAATTTTAAATTTAATGATTATTAAATCATTCATAAACACTAATTTCCAAAAGAACACAAGATGAATTTACTTGCTTTTGTTCATAAACAATATATTGGTAGTTTCCCGAACGTATTTGGTGACATCATATAACATCGTGTTATTTGTTTATATTTAACATCAAATAGAATTTGTCATAGTGCTGGGATATCGATTCTTTGTAGGTCTCCTGGAAATATTCCTTGTGAGTTTCATATCTCCAAAACGGTTAATTCTTCGTGAATTTCGTCTCTCACAATCAAAAGTGAAATCTGGTCACTTTTGATGACTCGACCTGACCTGAACATAGGTACCTGATTAACCCGGTTTGAAACCCGACCCGAGTGCTGCGTGAATCGATTGACCCAAATGATTAGACTCACTTCGTGATCCTGTAACCTTATGATCGAATGATGACTAACGCCTCTGTCGGTGGTTCTTTGCACACCCCAGGGAGTGCCTTTGCCCTATCTAGGGATATGAGAGAATACCCATATGTTATTCCTATTGTGAGGTATGTTTTCGGAGTCAAATCTTTTGTGCTCAGGGAACAAACATTCTCTCAAAGAAAGAAATGTTGCTTAAACGCAACAGCATTCAATAAAGAAATACTAAAAACTGTGCTCTGCGTTCCGGGTCACTGTTTCGAAATCAGGTCACCGGGTCAGGCCGGGTCCCAAGCATATACCCGGTAACCCGCTCCGAAACTTAACCAAAGACCCGATTGACCCGTTTTAGCTCTCCTCAAACGCCCATCGGTCGAGATTTCTCCTGGTATCTAATATTGCAAACTATTAACGAAAAAGTCTCGAAAATATTTCTTATATTCGTTGTAGCATTTTATTTATATTAATAAATGAGAATTAATCCTTCTTCATAATATCTGTGAAAAGAACCACAAGAATTGTCGCACACATAATGTTAGCAGTTCCTTTTATACGAAAGAACTCTTAACACAGTGTACGCATCTATAGACTATGCGTACAAGAAAAAAAGTAACGAGTTCACGTAAAAATCTGAGTTTTCTTTATTCTCTGATCCGCTCTTATGTGTATCATCAAAGGACTATAAAGGGATTATCATAGAAACGTGCTCCACAAAAAATTAATAAAAAATGATGCATACTCCTGGATCTCCGCTGTGATTCGTCTGTTTTATTTAGCTTTTCTTTTCTCTAATTGGTTGTTCACTGTGCCTATGATCTTTATAAAAAATTAGGTTACTATCCTAAAGTGTGTACACTAATAGTATAATGATATTATCCTAGTAGATATGCAGTAATGATTGACAACATAATGTTGCTGCGATGCATAGCCTACAGGATAAATTAGATAATCTTGATGCTAGAAAGGAAGTGAGTAAAATATTCACCGGTAGAAACAATTGACGCTTACAAACGAGTCTGTTAGCGGCACTTACACAGTTAATTTCGGATCTAGCGATCTATAAGCCCGATTTTGATGCTTACACTTGCATTTGAAAGCTCTTTCCCATAGTAAGATACACAAAATGATTTGAGTCAGTGGTGTCCCTGGCACACCATAGGGCGGTTCGAAAAAATATATCACATTTCTGATGATAGCACTGACCCCAGACCGTATAGGCAGTTGAAACTTGTGTATTCTTAATCTACGCTTCAACACCTTTAAAACGGTGTATCACACGTCATATTCGGTGAGAAGGTTCAAAAGTTATGACTTTTTAAGCTCAATCACAGAATTTTCAAAAATGATCGGAAAGTGTGTCTGTCATTCTGTCTGTCTTTTTGATTTAGCCGCAAATGGTTGGTACCAGGGTGAAGGGATCAATTGCGGGTCCCATAGAGCTAAAAAAAATGCTTATTTTCTTTAAGTAGGAGATGGTGTTTTCGAGATACGGAGCCTATTATGGTCCAGAATCAACTTTTTGTGCACTTTTTTTTAATAGTCAGTGTTACAAAATAAGTGATATAAGTACGAGAACTCCTTCGGAGTAAAGGGAAGGGTGACGCAAATATTCTACTCACAAAAGTAGTGATATCAATTTTGCGAGTGACTCTTTTTGTCACTATGGCGGAAGGGAGGATACTAACAATCTGTTAATTTTATTAGAAAGGAAACCATTTTGCCATAGTGACACAAAGAAAATCACTCGCAAAATTGATAAAACTTCTTTTGTGAGTAGAATTCTTGTGCCACTCTTCCCTTTACTCGGAAGGATTTTTTGTACTGACTGAAAATACGGTTAGAATTGTAAACACACACAATATTTGCTTTTAACATTGAAAACAAAACAGATCAAATTTCCTGCGTTCTCTTCGCAGGAACTGAAAAACAAACACAAGACAGAGTTGTCTTTCAGAATTAAATAAGGCATGTATCACTTTTCCAATCTTCGTAAATTAAGTAACCTCTCTCTCTCTCTCTCAGAAAATGCGTACAAATAGGCTTCTGTGTTTCACCACAACCTCAGGGAACCAATCCGATTACAGAGATCTGTGCAAATAACACACAGACACACGTAACCACACACACACACACACACATAGACTAGGGATTGTGCCAGATCTTCGATATAGCTAGGTGGGGTGTAAGAGTACCTTTTTCCAGTTTCTCATTGTTTTTGTGCAGATTATTTTCGCAACAAGGTGGGGTGTAGGAAAAACCGGTGGGGAGGAGATATAAGGTGGTGTACACGGTCCTGATAAAATCCCTGATACACATACATCTATGCAAACCCTCTCCTCCTGGTGTTTCTGGTTTCCGAAACAAGAAAATAGGTTTAGACTTCAGAATGAAGAGATCGAAATTCTTTAAAAAGATCGAAGAAAAAATTCAAACAGTAACTTTGCCTAATACTATTAGCTTTGTACGGAGGAAGTTGCACTCTGTCTCGGAGTCTAGTTAGGGAATCGAGAACAAGCCACGCAAAGCTACTAGCACGGTATGCGGGATGGGGGAGAAGGGATAAAGAAGGTCATTCAAATTTAATACGATTTCTGCATTATCTGGGCGTCCAGGATAGCAGCCAAAAGGTTTTCTGCTCCCGTACGGAGATCAGGAATAATTTAGCCGTTAGTCGACTAGAAATGCAATGGCTGCAGGTCGGGAAGTATCCATTAGACTGGCGAGAGAATGAAACAACGACAGTGCTGCTGCCACACGGTCAAATGTCGTTCACACAATAAGCTTATCAGATTTGCCGTAACGAAGTAAAATGGTGGACTTAAAAACAGTGTTTCTTTTAGATGTATTTGAAAGAATTTTATGTGATTTTCTTTTCGCTTGTGGTTTCTTATACGTAATGTAAAACAGAGAAAACACAATATCAGTACTATTGAGAAAGCAAGATTAATTTAAACGCAATTCACATTTTGTTATCTGATATTGACTGAACATAGTTAACAATTCATTGTGTTTTTAAGGTACTTTTCCAGAAATTGTGTTTTTTGAGGTACTTTCCAGAAAATCGTTCTAAATTTGCTTTGTTTATTTTGTTCCTTTATCGTCATCCAATATTTTTCCTTTATGTAGATGTAGGCAGCAGTAATGGCGTCGAACTCCTTCCCTGTTTGTTTTTTGTCAATAATATGCAAACGAAACACAAGGCACAATTATGTGCGTAATGTAATAAAGCTGCTATTATTTTGATTTAGTTTTTTTTTCAATTCTACTACTAAAAGAGAAACAACAACAACTACTACCACTCTCCATTTGATCCTCATAGACTATTTTAAGATATGATAAAATTGCATGGGCGGTAAATTTATAGACCCTATGTTTAATGTGTTATTTATCGGGAAACTAATTTAACTATTGCAAGTGAATCCTTGCTTACATTAGTTGTCAAAGTATTTTATGTAACTTAGGAGTCGTACAAGTATTATGTAAGCACACTTTTAGTCATTTTACACTCCTGTCCTCGTTCTAAACAAAGAGCAGATACCCTATTCCTAATAAGCAAATTTCAGCAAAGATTAAAATTCCTCCTCCTTGGATAATTACGTAATATTTGAACGATCTTTCATTTATTATTTAGTGTTCTATTTCTCCTGAATATATTTCGGCCTTAGACAAAGATACGTAAAGGCCATAAATACATTCATTTAATCAATCAAGAGTGTACTTCAGCCTGAGGGAAAAGACTAAAAAGATCATAAGTTAATTCAATTCTCGAGTGAACTTACGTATCTGATGCACGCTGGCACGTAAAAAAAGAAGGTGATCGGCAATAGGTAGGCACGTGAGTTCGAACCACAAGGCCGACTATCCTGAATAAGGTTTCCCAGAGTCTCTCCGTTTCACCAGAAAATATTTTGGGATGGCACCTTAAGTAAGACCCGTGTTGCTAACTGTGAAAATTCGGTTAAATGGGTAATTTCCCATCAAGTTAAAGATTAGGCTAATTGTGAAGATTTCATTAAGTGGGTAATTTTCTATCAAGTTAAAGATTTGGCTAATTTTAAAATTCTGTCAAGTGGATAATTTCCCATGAATTTGATGATTAGTACAATCGTGAAAATTTTCCTTAATAAGTAATTTTCCACCAAGTTGATGATTTGTAAGCATTAGAGATGACTGCTACATCAATGATCGAAGTTCTTCAATAATCTGACGTCCTCTGTTTACGCCATCCTTCTTTTTAAAAAAAATCTTTCCCACCAACCAAGATAGTACGTAGCATCATAGACCTCATAATAATGAGGTCTATGGTAGCATACAGGTTCAGTTTCTTATAGATGACTTATATTTCTCTGTAAATTTTCTTCGCCCGTTGGAATCATATCTCACAGACTTTCTGAAAGTTTTACAACTAGACCACAAATGCATACGCAACGAAATAATTTAATAAATACAATGATTCCTGCTTACGTATCAGTAAATTATGGAATTTATTTGACATAATTCCGTTAATTTATTCGGTTTCTTGAATGGAAACTTCTTTTGCTAAATTAAGTTACATTTTATACTTTGCAGTGTGACGTGTATGCTGTATGTTTCTGATGGAGGATACGAACAAGTACACACTACTAATTAAATAAAAGAATAGTCTCCAGTGATTCTCGGTCTCCCAGATATTTTATTCCTTAACGTTAACCGTCAATACTGTTAGTTGTCCTCCAGTCATAATTCGTATTCCACAAATCGTTGTAAAAACAAGTTAAAGCCCGTCATTGAGCAAAGGGCGTTCTTTTCGATTAGAAGTGAATGGGATAACTCGTAGTAGACGGAAACTATGGAACGAATTTTTGGGGTCGGCCATTTTGAATCCAGCATGCCATCTTTGAAGAGATGTTGTAATATTTTCGTAACCTACAAGTGATGATGTACCATCAAACCAAATTTCGTTTTTCTATCTCCAGCCGTTTAGAGATGTGTATTCGATACAACAATGGATTTGGCGGCCATTTTTTGATCCAAGATGGTGACTTTTTTAACATTTTCTAAAATTTCCTATATCTACTCTTCATAGTACAGCTTTATGCCAAATTTCATATCTCTAGCTCAAACGGCATGGAAAATATTTTTGGGCTTCGCCATTTTGAATTTAAGATGGTGTCATTGAAAACATTTCGTAACATTTTCGTAACCTAGTAGTGATGATGTACTGTTATACCAAATTTCGTTTCTCTATCTCCAGCCGTTTAGGCTGTGTATTCTATAAAACAATAGGTTTCGCGACAATTTTGGATCCAATATGGCGACTTTTTGATTTTTTTGTAATATTTGCTTAATCTGCTAGTGATGATGTACCTTCATACCAAATTTAGTTTTTCTCGCTCCAACCCTGTGTATTGACTACTAAATGTCTGAGTGTTTTAGGTGAGACATACTAGTTCTTGCAGATTGAATTTTTTGGCAGAAGTCTGGCAGAAGTCGACTAAGTCAAAATTTAATTGTTTTGAGTTACAGACACAAATTATAAAGGAAGGGGTGCTTTATAGACAACCAGTACTAACAGTTATTCCTATTCGTTTCGGATAGACCTTCCAAAAGATGGTAGTATAACTTAGTGCAGCTTGCCAATAAAATATCCTTTCCTCAATATTTGGAGAAGCGTATTTTCAAAAGGGTACATGTCCAGTGGGACACATTTTTCAGTAGACATAAAGAAATGCATTTCTCTTGGACAGAGGGAGCATTATAATTGTACAAATTATCTATTACTGCAAGTAGAGGCATTGTCTAGTTACAATACAAGATTATTAGCACAAATATAGTGCTTGTACTCCCATGGAAATCCTTTTATTTATGCCTACTGAAAAATTGACCCACTGGACATGCACCCTTTTGAAAATAAGCTCCTCAATTAGTTACTATAACTCAACAAAGCGAACTTTGGACTTAAGGACTTCTGCCAAAGTATCATTGTTTCAAGAATACTATTTTTCGTCATGAAAATATCCCAGAAAGTGAAAAAAAAACTCTTCGTTTAATTAGGCGATGAACCTAACATCTTGATTAAATTTGGATGTTTTAAAAAAATTAAATGCATCTCTAGATCATTTGGTGAAACGAGATTACATAAACGGTAAGTTGCTTCTCTAATAGCTGTGACCAAGTGCTATGATGAAATCGTTCTGATATATATATTTTGTTTAATGCAATATTTCATAATACAGTTTTGTTAAAAAGAATCGCGTGCTCCACAAAACATTTAAATGTGTTTTAGCCCAAAAGCTCGTGTGGAACAAAGATTCCTAAATTTCAATCTAATGAAACCAGTTTTCCAATCATTACACTTTGCCTGTTGGCTTGTGGCTTACCCCCATCTCTCTTTGTGTGTATCCGTATGTCTTTGTGTTGGTGAGCTAGAAGTTTCAAAATTAATTTGTTTACCAGTACAACTCAATCTCTTTGTCTGCTTCTGTTTCAGATATTCTTTTTTTTTTTACTTTTTTTTTTGCTCTATAACAAGTTTCTGTGTACTCTTTTCTCTTTCCCCACAATTGCCTCTGCAGGGATTTGATGGACGCTTTACGAGAACTAATTGGCCCTGTAGGACTCGGGCAGCCAGCCAATGTGCACTGTCGGCACAAAATAAAAGAAGATGAAGAGAGAGAGAGAGAGAGAGAACAAGAGCAGTAGTAGAAGGGAATTGTTGATGAGTCACCGAGGTCCTGGAATTACTTTTCCTGTATGGCGGCAACCCCAAGAAAATTGGAAGCCCTAGTCTACTATATAACTTCGACAACAAAGCTGGTTGAGGCCAATCAACGATCAATGTCATACACTGTAGATTTTGAAACGACAGTAATCCAATCAGATAGCACCATTCCTCGGCTACAAAACTGTCTCTATCTTTCTCTCTCCTTCTTCCTATCCTCTGTAGTGAACAGAGCATCTTTTCTTCAAGGTCGTGACCGCCTCAGAAACCGCACTTTATCGGAACAATGGTCATCAATTAAAACAGGATAGTAGCAACTTTCAAGCGATTGGTACTCCAATCCTGTCCTAATATCCATTCCATTAAGAAACAAATTATCTGGGAGCAGAAGTCAGGAAATTACATGTTACTTTTTGAATTCTGTGAGAACACTATTTTTGTTGTAGTTATGAACTGCTGATGAGAAAACAATGGTTATTTTCTAATGTCCTGGAAATGAAGGGTATAATAACACAGAGACGATAAAAAAATTGATTATCTTTTGCTGTCAGAACAAGGTTTTCGAGATTTTCTCAAAAATTTTTTTTTTACCTTGCCAAATACCCTGTTTTGAAAGTTTCGTTCAAAATCAAAGACAAATTCTAAATTGGGATAGAAATTTCAACAGAGAAATAAGATTTTACAGAGGAAACAAAATCGTTAATGAAACAAGACTCAAAATTTTGAGTTTGGAACAGAGAAACCAAACTTTGGCAAACAAAATGTTCGGAACTCAAGCCGTCAAAATCAAGATTTGTGTTTAGTAGTAAACGCTGGAGGCATTTTTCGATTTTTTTAAAAAGGCACCCTTTGAGTTATCCTGGAATTTTGGATTTTACATCTTCAATATTTTTCTTCTAATTTTCTATTCAACTCAGTTTACTTAGCTACTCTATGGCTTACGGAACTCGCAAGTTCATCGCCGCAGTAACAAACGTTCGCCATAAGATTCTAGCCTGGGCAAGATCAAGCCAGTTTTCATCACAAACACCTACTTCTTGAAGATCCCTTCTAATATCCTCCCAACGTCGTCTCGGTCTTCCCAACGGTCTCTTTCCCTCCGGCTTACCAACCACGATGGAATATAATCTTCGTTTCTCCCCCATCCGAGCTACATGCCCTGCCCACCTTAGTCGTCGCAAACGTTATTTAGATTACATAAAAGAAGCAGTTTCGGGCTTCCGAGAAAAAAATATTCCTTTGAAAATCATTAGACCTTTATGTAAATTACACAACTGTTGGAATTTTAAAAGATACATTAGTGAATGGGAAATTATTTAACTTTCAATTTTATTTAATTTTTCTACTGTAATCTTAATTTATTTGACGGAACGTTTGTCCCGTTCCATAATTATAAGTAGGCAACTGTTAACATGAAGCCTACCGTTGTAGCAGATGAAATGTTTCCTGAAGGAGCTGGGTCATACATAGAGATGGAAGAGGCAGGAGGTTCTAATGGTCTGATGGATTGGATTTGGCGGCAAAGGAGAAAGCAGTTCATGCAGACTTTCTCAATGATTTCGACGATGTATTTAATGATGTGCAGTCAATGTGATTAACTACATTTTTTTGTAATTGAATTGTATATTTTGTACAATTATAAGGATTAATTTAATTTAAATTAAATAAATACTTTCAAAATTAAGGTACATATTTTAAGGGCTCTGAAAGAAAGCATGTTTTTCAATAAAAAAAAGAAAAAAATCACATACCCTAGCTGGCTTTTCAAGGGTTATTTATGCCAAGTTTATCGAATGGTAAAAGACCCTTGTAGTAAAAGGGTGCGATTCCGTAATCTGGTGACTACAATATCGAATTGGGGTGTCAGTGGTTCTCGAATCGATTCCCACCTAGGGCATTTCTTAAGAATTATATTGTTTTTTTCTTTCTCGTCCGATCAGGACTACTTCAACATTGATTCTATTTCATCAGCTACCGAAGATTAACTTACGTCGAAATAATCCTTGTATATGATGGGACTTCAGCGCACTGAGACTATAGCAGAAGAGCAACGAGATAAAATTCAGATAAATATTAAGTTTGATAAGTTTCCTCACATAACAGCTTGTTTCAGCAAGCTTGAATTAAGTTAGTAATAACAACGAAGCCACTTGTGTTGTTTCAACAATTTTGTTTTGTGTCTGTTTATTAAGTTCAACGCAATATGAAGGTTTACAATCTGAAAACAAGTGACTGCCAACCTTGTTGCAAGTTGGCATGTTATCTGGAATGATTTGGTGTAGGTCCATAACAGCTTAGACCGGACCAGATTGTCTAAGACAGACGGACAGAGAGAAAAAAACAGGGATTTGTAAAAGGAAAATATTGTTTACTATTCACCGTTTTTATCTCTTGTACTTTCTGGCGTATACTCTGCCTTAGAATAGAAGATGAACCCTAAGTCGATTATATCTACTGGAAAATGAAATGATAACTATGTAAAACACATATCCACATACACTTGATTTTCAAATTAAGTAAGCTGAAGTAAATCGCTGTTCTAAATCAAAACAATATATCGAATCGCTGTTTAAGATCTCTTGTAGGTGCACGTGTCAGGAAACACGTCAGTGCCAATGGACCACTCGTCTTAAGTTATTTGGTGTTATGTGTGTGAAAGGTCGAACACCAACAGACAACAAAGAAAAAACAACCTTCGTCGCTGTAAGATTACCAGATAAGCGTATGTCTCGTGGGCAGTGTTCATCTGTATACCACAAGCAGAGTTGCCCAATCAGTTGGTATTTCATCTCTGCAAAAGAATGTCAGTGCTCATTCAACATTTTTTGGTGTTCCAGGACGCAACACCGTTTCTTGTGTACTTTCGGTGATTCAACACTGAGAGTACTAGTATAACACTTTCCATTGTGTTGAATCAGTAATCAGTACTGATAGCATATTAATTGTGTTGAATCACCAAACTCAACACCGTTTGTTGTGTAGGTTTTCATAAAATGTGATGGCTGCTCTCGCACACCGAAAAGTCTTGAATACAGACATTATTTGCAGTGTAGAGCCGCGAATTTGACGAGCTTTGTGACTGAAACCGCTGGCAGGTCCTACTGGTCCTATATTTGTGCAAGACGTTCACAGAGACCTTCACCGTGTTTCCTGAAGCTTACGGTACAGACGTTCCAAATCGGGTCGAACCTCCACGGAGGACAGTGTAAAATCAGGAAGGGCGTCTACATCTACCGTCATTGAGCACGCGGAAAGGTTTTAGAAAGTATCCGTGCAAACCGTCGTCTCGCCGTATACGTAAATTTACTATTGAACGGAACATCAGTACAACAGGCTCGTGAGAAACAACTTTGAAGTAAAAACTGTCGATGTGTTGCAGCGAAATTTGTGCCATATCTGTTAACAGCCGAACAAGAGGAAAACCGTGTCAGCATATGTGACGAGTTGTTACGCCCAATGACCTCTAACTCAAAAGTTGCTAAAGATGATGAGCACTGGTGATGACACGTGGATGTACGGGTACAATGTGTAAACGAAGATCAAATCATTACAGTGGGTCGGACAACGCTCCAACGCTCACAACGCTCCAAAGAAGCATGAATTACTAAATCCCATATTAATGTCATGTTAATTGTCTAAAGAGCAGGGGATCATTCATTCGGAGTTTGTGCCACGTAGCTCTACACTGAATCCGGCATTTTGCGTTAACGTCTTGCGATAATTACGAGAAAGGGTGCGACGCAAGAGGCCAGCAATGTTGCAGATCAAGTCCTGGATGGTTCGTTACTATAACGTAAGTTCCTATTCCTCAATCGTTGCCAGGGAATTTCTAACAAAGCGACAAATGCCTGGTGTCTCACAACCGACCTGATCCACTGATTCGAGACCAGCCAGCTTCTTCCTCTTCCTTAAGTTGAAACGAAACTTTAAAGATGGCAGATTCGTAAAATACCCAGGATAAATTGCTACTAGAACTCCAGACCATTCAAGACTGGAGTTCTAGTAGGCATTCCAGGAATGAAAGAAATGCTGGTACTACACAGTGTAGAGGGGAACTTTTAAGGTGACAGGCAGGGCCAGATATATGCGTCTAGGCACCCTAGGCCCATGATTTCTAGCGCCCCCTCCCCTCCCTCACCCCTCCTGTATTTTTACCCTTCCAACCTTCACATTATGACAAATTACTCTGCTCCGTACTCTCCCCATTTAATAATAATAATAATAATAATATAATTATTTAACTCTATTAATGTAATTATTTACAAAATATAGTTCATTAATGTTAATAAAATAGTGACGTTAAATGCGTAGTCCTACAATGAGTAATTTTAAAAACAATACTGAAGGCTATTGTTGGAAGACGTGTTAAATACACTGAACAAGAAGGTAACACAAACTATTTTTACTTACTCGAACTGGCACAAAAGTTTGTTTATATGAATCAAGCTCATGCTACGCGTATTTTTGTCTTTTTCAGTATTTTGCACTTTAAAAGCTTTTAATGTAAACATTCTTCTATCAATGCAGGCTTTAGTTCTAAGGCTCTGCGTGGTCCTTAATGTTTTTCTTTCTGGTTTTATCGCTAAATATTTTTTTCGTCTCGCGTTTTTTTATTTTTATTTAAAATTTATTTAACTTTGTACATGATAAGTTTACATAATATTTCGACTCACAGAAGCCTTAGCTTGTGTGTGAGTCTTATTCTCAAATAATCATTACTTTGTTGTTGTCTGGTTACCCATAAGGTCATAACAAATAAATAGCGATTTATAATATTTCCTTGTAAAATGCGGCCCTGAAAAAGTTGCGTCCCTAGGCCCGGGCTTAGTGGTAAATCCAGTCCTAAAGACAGGTCTGGCTAAGTGGTATGTATTGCCATTTTCTCCAGTTTCTAAAGTTTGGTTTCTTTTTGAACAGTCCTGGTGATTGTATTGTAAAGATTCACAAAACGTTTGGCAGCAACATGTTGCCAACCAGAAATATTTATCAACACTTAAGGGGAGGGACATGTGAGATAGCAACATTTTGGGGAGTTAAAAGTTTTATAAACATTTACCAAGTCCTGGCAACAACTTGCTAGGCAGCAACATTTTGGCGAGCTTTTCGTTCGATAAACAGTTATTAGAATCTTGGGAACATACTGCATAACAATATTTTAGCGAGTTTGTAGTATGATGAACGAAACCTAATACAGATTCCACACATAGTAATGTGTTCTGAATAAACTATCCTCTCTCTCTCTCTCTCTCTCTCTCTCTCTCTCTCTCTCTCTCTCTCTGTGTGTGTGTGTGTGTTTCAATATGTATTCTGTTAATATACTTTTTTTAGCAACGCTTTAAAAATTAGCATTGAAACATTTATTTTAATGTCTATAAATAAAAAAGCTGCTCATAGTC
Organism: Lepisma saccharinum; assembly: GCA_022664845.1. NCBI lineage: Eukaryota > Metazoa > Arthropoda > Insecta > Zygentoma > Lepismatidae > Lepisma > Lepisma saccharinum. Next base: position 3,144 of record JAGDQP010014393.1, on the reverse strand, counting down.
TGCCTCTCGTGTTTTCGTTTAAATGTTTGTCGGAGTTCCAAAAAGTCGGTTAGGAGGCGGAAGAACAAAAACAAGAAACCCTTTCTCTGCTTCCCCCACCCCCACCCCCCAACCGTTCTTCATTCTGAAGCCTGGTATCGAACCGAAGTCCAGCGCTCGTGCATGGACTTTTAAGCGCAACGCAGGGGCAAAATCCAGCATCATCGATTATGAGGGTACAACCAGGGCTGCGCTCACTTATTAATGGGGCTGAAGCTGCACCGAAGGGGGCCGAATGGTTCTCTTGGAAGGAAAAAAATAGAGAAAAAGAAAGAAAAAGAAGCTGAAGAAGGAAAGCAAATTGTTCGCCCAAAAGCCAATGCACAAAGCAGAACACTTAAAATATGTTAACTGTTTCATGGAACATTTTAAGTAGCAAACAAATAAAATAACGATGCGTAGAAAGATAAACCTTCAGCACGAAAATTTTTTCCCAGCAAACTCACTGTAGGAGATAAGTAATTCGTATTTAATTCTTAATCCATAAAGACCTTTAAGCCTTTCTCGTTCTACGGTCTATTATTAAAACGAAATAACATTCAATGAAACTCACGCAGAAAGTCAAACAGGGACATCTTCCGATACACAAACTGTAAATATTGCACAATAAATATAAATGTATTTTCTGAATGAAGAGGAATAAAAATCGTAACACTTTATGGTTGATGATCAATCTAATTTCATCAAATGCGTTTGAAATAAATAAATAAAGCACAGCCATATTCAATCCAGTACTGTATGAGGCCTCTCCCGGAGGGAGGAGAATGGTCTATTGCTCCCACGCTGACCAGACGGGTTGGGAGAGAAGAGTGTAAGCTCTCGCTGTGATCGCCGTCATCTTTTATTCATAGCAACTCCCCAATTGCATCACGATGCTGGGTGGGTACCGTTCCAGACTGAGACGTCTTGGAAAAAAATCCTTGGCAGCACCAGGAATCGAACTCGGGATTCCTCAATCCGTAGTCAGACACGCTAATGACTAGGCCAACGGGGGTGAATTAAATGTGTTTATTTGTAGTTATTTTTTAATTTTATGGAGATAGGTTTGAAAACAAAATCACTCCAGAATTTAGTGAATATTGTGTGTTAATTTGTTCATGCAATCACAGATTTTGAGCACGTTGGGCTTAGGCAAAACATGAAAAACTATATATTAATAGTTGGGCCAAGCTCTTCCTGGCCCAAATACAACAAGCAATGGGAGCTGAAGCTTTCATGTATAGTGCATATTTGGCTCAAATTTGAGGATTTAATCACAAATTTAAGTTTTTCCTTAAATTCACGGTGTTCAAGTTCTTTCCAGTGACATAAAAAAAGTAACCACTTTTTCTTTTTGAACAAAAATAAAAATGATAACACTCCACCTGTGTTTATCTTTGATTATACAGGAATTTGATTGGTTAGTTCGTATTTGTATGTACAATTTGATTGGAAGAACCGTTATTAGAAGAAGAAAAAACTTTTAATTTTCGTAAGATAAATTATAACTAATAAAGAAACAGATAATGCTATTGCTCATTTATTTCATATTCATCCAAATTTAATATAACTTGATAAAATATTCATTTTAAAAAGAAAAAAGTTTTGGTTCGAAATCCGTAACTGATTTATTTTTAGAAACTTTCCTTAGTTCACTTGGTTCGTGGTGTATTTCAAATCTTCCGACGTTAAATTAACTCATCTCTGGACGTCATACAATGATGAAATTTTGCACAGTGACGTAAGTCGGATGACAATACAATATCCCATTATTACTTTAATACATTTCTATATATTTTAAAAGCATATTTAATATCTTTTTTAATATGAACTTCCTTGTCTTATAATAAATAACAGCTTGCAACGATCTTGCGTTTGACAGGTTGCAGAACACTTAACGATTTGGATGAAAAGATCAACGTTAAGAAAATGTACGCGAACACCGAAATAACTAAATAATAATAACAATAAAACCGTTTAAAAGGCATACTTTTCTTAAACAATTCGTACTAAAAACTAGAATAGTAATTTTGTTTATGCGTGAATAAAAAGAAAAGTACAGAGCACGCTAATTGCAGAACGTATAAAGTAAATATATATAAGAACTCGCCCCATGCTTTTATTTTTAGTCATGCATAAACTTTTTTCTTTTACTTCTTAAGAGAAGTATGTCTTTAAAAGTTTTTATTATTTTTCTCGTGGTGATATTGAAAGATTCGTCACCGCCAGAAGAACAAAAAGCATTGCATACCGAATTGAAAAAAATAGCTTTCCCTGGTAAACTTAGAACATTGAAGATTTTAAAATAAACTATTTCAAAAATGCATATTTTCTGTAGGAACTCATGAACAAAACTTAATTCTTGTATTATATATAAGAAAAAATACATGCAACCACTTTTTTATGTTAAAGCAAATCGGGTGGTTTCGTGAAACCCTGGTCAAACGGTCTCTAGATTGTGTTATGTCATGCATATATGTGGCCGGATTGACACTCTGAAATGAGGGAGAATTACTACATGTGAAACCTGACGTCTGTCGGTGTAGGATTTACTGGATGACACGCTGCGGTAGGTTTAGCATGACCCATGTTTTGTTTTAACGAAATCGCGCTCTATGTACGACGGGTCATAGTTAATAGTTGTTTCAAGTGCCAATAAGGATTTAAAATTATTCATATTTATGAAAAACCGAAAGCCATAGTTGTGCATGTACTTATAAGCATAGCTGTAACCTGTTATTTTACCATTATATTCAAATTTCCGGTATAGAAAAAAAGAAAGAAAGAGAGAGAGAGAGAGAGAGAGAGAGAGAGAGAGACGGAGGGGAAGGGATGGGCTATTTCAGTCTTAAGCTAACTTTCTAGCGTACATAAATAGATAGCATCTTCTTCTCGATTCAGTGAATGAGATAATGCCCTCATACATGCTTAGACGTGACGCTTGATTAATGCATTCATGCCCCTAATTGCAATGCAACACAACATACGTGTTATACAACGACAAACATATGGGTCTTGCATGACAGTCCATCCCACTATATAGACTGGTATACATATATGCTACCTATAAGTCATGCATTTCATATCACTTACACACACACACACACACACACACACACACACACA